>APFE030433693.1:1000-30829 GCA_000404065.3 Pinus taeda | reverse complement strand
GGAAGACACTTCAAGGAAAAAACGGATCATGATAGCCTTAAATACTTTTTAGAACAAAGATTATCCTCTGAAGAGCAACAAAAGTGGGTCACAAAGATGTTGGGTTATGACTTTGAAATCATCTACAAAAAAGGGAAGCAAAATGTGGTGGCAGATGCACTCTCAAGAAAGGATGAGGATGTGGAAGCATTGTTGTGCGCAATTTCTATTATCCAACTAGATTGGATAAATGAAGCAAGGGAAGAATGGAAGAATGATGAAGAAGCGTGGGCACTTATTCGAAAGTTACAACAAGATTCCAATACGTTTGATACATTTAGCTGGAAAAATGATTCCTTATGGTACAAAGATCACTTATACTTCTGTAAGAATTCCCAACTAAAACAAAAGATTCTTATGGAATTGCACACTTCTCCCTTAGTAGGGCACTGAAGATTTTTAAAAACTTACCACAGGATTAAGAAGGAATTTTTTTGAGGATGGCCTTAAATCGGATATTCAAAAATTTGTGGCAAAATGTTTGGTTTGCCAACAAAATAAAGTTGAAACAATTAAGACACCGGGTCTATTACAACCTTTATCCATTCCAAGCCAATGTTGGGAGAAGGTTTCAATGGATTTTATCATAGGTTTACCCAAGTCTGAGGGAAACAATGTCATCATGGTGGTAGTTGACAGACTTACCAAGTATGCACACTTTTGTGCATTATCACATCCATTGAAAGCCAATACAGTTTCTACTGCATTTATGGAAACAATCCAAAAGCTACATGGAAACCCTAAGATTATTGTAAGTGACAGATATCCCATTTTCACTGGAAATTTTTGGACATAATTACTTTCTTGTCTTGGTACCCAGTTAGCTCATAGCTCATCTTATCATCCTCAATCTGATGGGCAAGCTAAGATAGTAAACAAATGTTTGGAAGGATATCTTCGTTGCTTTGTATCTGATAAACAGACACAATGGGTCAAAAGGTTGCCTCTGGCTGAATGGTGGCATAAAAATTCCTTCCATACAACAACAAAAATGACCCCATTTATGGCACTTTATGGATATCAACCACCATCCTTCACATCATATTTAAGAGAAAATTTTAAGGTTCAAGTAGTGGAACATCACATCGAACATCAACAACAAGTCCTGCAACTCTTAGAGGATAACCTCGTGTTGGCACATAATAGAATGAAACAATAGGCATATCAACTTCGCAGTGAAAGAAGTTTTGATGTAGGTGATTGGGTATTCCTACGTCTACAACCATATAAGCAAATGTCCTCAAGCAAGCTAAGAAGGATAATAAATTATCACCAAAGTATTATGGTTCGTACAAGGTGTTGCAAAAGATTGGTACTATGGCATACAAATTGGAGCTTCCTGCAGCTTCTCGATTGCACCCAGTTTTCCATGTTTCATGTTTAAAGAAGGTTATAGGCCACAAGCTCCCAGTTCAAACAAAATTGCCAGAACTTGATGAGGAAGGAAAAATTATATTGGAACCAGAAGCAGTCATAGAAACAAGATCTCGACAGCTACGAAATCGATCAATTTCGGAGTATATTATCAAGTGTAAGAACTTATCTGCGGAAGATTCCACATGGGAGGATGAGAAAATTTTATACAGAAGCATCTAGAACTACTCAAGGGTTGAGGACAACACTTTTTTGAAGGATAGGGGCATGTTGGGTCCCTATAATACGTGTGATTACCCCATTGCTATTGTAGTTGTATCCCTTATTAATATTGTTGTGCCTCTATTGCCCCCATATTGTTATTATTGTGCCCCATAGAATCCCTCTATTGTTATTTTTGTGGCTTTATATTATTATTGTTAGGTCGGTAGGGTTATATTGTGACTCCTTAGACTCCTATATATAGAAAGGAGGTTTTGTCATTTGAATCATCCAAGAATTGTTCATTTATGTAATCTAAAGGAGGTTGCCCCCTCGAAGAGGCCGAATTCTAAGGTGTTGATCTATCTTTTCTATCTTTTCTTGAGTTGGTTTCATAACATATTCATTCTAATGGTATTATCGCCTTTCTAATTTATTGCAACCATAATTCCTACAATTTCTTAAAAAGTCCATCATCATTATGATTATAAATCTTCTTTAACAATATTTTCTTCCTAATATGCATCATCCTTATTTAAACTCTATGGTGATCGTTATTATGTTCTTATTATTGAAATACTACTATGATTCCAAATCCATTTATCATAGGGTTCTTCATTCACAATATACTTATAAAGTGCTAAGTTATTCCAATATTTGCCATCATGTTCTAGGATATGCTATTAGTCTTTTCTTTCTTTTTACACTCTTTTGTGAAGCTAGCACTCTCTCCCCTTAATACTTATATTGTACTCTTCTCTGTTCTTCTCATCATTCCAAATTAATCATAATTATTAGGGCCACCCTTTATTATCACCATTAGATAGTCAATAAGTTGATTTTTATTCTTGCCTATTAGTTTATTTTAGTGTCTACATGTTTAATCATGTTTTCATTTGTTTCATGCTTATCTTCTAAGGGCAGCTATTTCTTCAATCATGCACTCCATGTCTTATGTTAAGTTTTGAAATTTCTTGGTCCACCCTATAAGTAATAGAGATTCATAAATATAATAATTATTCTTAAAACAATAACTTCTTTACCTTACTTAATTCCTTGTGAAGATAGATAAATATCAGTGCATAAACAAAATAATCATTAACTCTATGCACCTTTATGAATTTGGTATTCCCCTTCAATCATTTATTACTTTTTTTTATTCTTCCCCTCTTCAAGAGATGATTTACTTGGAAGAAGGCCAACAATATTCCTTCAGAATTTTATTTATGACCCCATTTCCATGCAATAATTTTCCTTGAATTTACCTAATATTGTAAGTTAAATGAACTTTTGCAAGATGTCCTAAACTACAATTACCTCTTTAACTCATGTAAATATATCGTTTCTCATTATAAAATTAAATCTACTTAATAAATCTTGCTAAACCTCAAAATAAATCACCACTACTCTTTTTATTGCAACTATTTAAAAAGATATTAACTCCAATAAAAAATGTATCTTAATTACTAACAATATTACTATTAAAATATTAATCTAACTCAAACTTAAAAATGATTATATTATTAATATTACAAAAATTTAATAACATGCCCTTCTTCTTCTCCTTATTTTCTCCTTTCAAATCCATCTTTGCTATTTATTCATTCTTCCACGCATCATATAATATATTTTGTTTTAGCTTATCCATTATTCCTCTTTTTCTTTAACCTATAGATTCTTCCTTTTTGATCAGTTTGAGATATGCCTTTAACTAACATTTATTTTTCAATACTCTTAATTAATATTTACCTTTAATATATAACAAAATTTAATGTTGGCATAAATTAAAGTCTTCTGCCTTTAAATCTCTGGCCACAAAACCCATGTAAAAATAAAAGCATCATATTTATTTGGACTTGGGAAAAAAAAAATTGAGTTGCATATATGCAAGTTGTATGGCTTGTAGCTTGGGCCAATACGAGGCAACAAAACAACAAGTGGGCATGATTGATGGTTAGATGGGCACACATTGACTTGTGAGCTAAGGGCTTAGACTTGTGTGTTTTGTTTGCAATCTAGGAGAATAGAGCCACGATAGAGTCAAATTCTAATTCTGAGGTAAAATTGATCACATAAGCAGATTCCAAGGTAAAACTACTCACTACAAGACTCGCGGTTTAGGAGAATGAATATGAGGGTGTGTAATATTTCATTGGGATTTTCTCTATAAATATAACAGAAATCTAATAATTATGAAAACAAATATTTTCAATAATTCATCACAAAATTCAATAATTATATAAAAAATATCTATGTGGATACTATATGTGTATGTATCGAGGAGTTTTTATTGAATTATTTTACATAATATTAAAATAATGTTTTGGTTAGAGTATATATTATATATATATATATATAATATATATAAAGTTAAATTATTGATAAATTTAATTAAATATTTTTTTTTTCAAACTTTTACCTAGAGACCATATAGAGTTGAAACCCGCTTTGATACCATATGTGACAACCCCGAAATTAAAACATGAAACTAATTAGATTAATCATGTGATTTATAATCAACCCACAATTTATCAACTATTTAACATCGAATTTGGAAATATGAGCAGAGACAACTTACCTGTGGCGATGATGTTCCTTACTTGTGATTTTACAGTTGAATGCTATTTGAATCCTGCTAACCGCAAAAAAGTTTTGGGGAAGACTCTACACCCAACCATAGGCTCAGTTGCACAGAATCTTGCTACAACTGGCCACCATCCAACAACCCTGAAATTGAAACATGCAAGTAATTAGATTAATCATGCGATTTATCATCAATCCGCAATTTATCAACTATTTAACATCAAATTCAGAAATATGAGTAGAGACAACTTATCTGTGGCGATGATATTCCTTACTGGTGATTTCATAGTTGAATGCTATTTGAATCCTGCTAATCGCAACAAAGTTTTGGGGACGACTCTCCACCCAACCGTACACTCAGTTGCATAGAATCTTGCTACAACTGGCCACCCTCGAGCCCTCAATCAACATATTATTGCTAGGGAATCCTTTGCCTCACAACACTTTTGTTCCAAAAGAATGGATGATGGAATCATGGAATGATATCTCATCTTCCTCACCATCTTTTAAATAGAGCAAACATTCGAAGGGGAACCACATGCACACACTCCATGTGTCAACATGCAACTTTTATTTCTTTATTTTGAGTTTAACTTAATTTAGTAATTCTCTTAATATAATTCTTTCTTATTTTATTCCTTTTTACATTTTGATAACTTTACTTACTTTTACTATTTTTATATTTTATTTATCTTTATATTTATTTAGAACTCTAGTATTGTTATTTACTATTTTATTTCTATATATATATTATATTTCTTTATTATTTATTACTTAGTACTACTATTATCTTTTCTTTATTGTTTATCATTTATTTCGTTATGTTTTAATATTATATTATATTATTTATTATTTTTAATATTATTAGGGGACATTACAGTATGCTGAAGGGTGTCTCCATGGTGATCACAGGTTTCAACATATGATACATCTCATCATAATCTTGTGCCATGAAGGTAGAAATCTTCGTCCCACTGACATTGCTCAATGTCATCATCTAAGGATCGATGTGCAAGACGATCCGATGTATCATGCCAGTCCATGGGAGCGTAGGATACCTGCATGCAATCTGGTACAAGTTAGACTTGTGGATGTTCACATAGAATTGGTGGTCTTCGAGGTCTTCCCCAGATGTGACTGCAAATACATCATTAACCTCTTGCCATTTCAGTTTGATGTACTTGTCTAAAATCAGCTATGTGTCTTCATAGATCGGCAAAGTTGTAGACGCTCACTCAACTATTGCTCCAGTTGCACTTCCGTCAGTGTCCTTTGATCATGCTCTATTGGATGCCATTGATCCTAAAATGAAAAGAGGCAGACGAACACTTACTAGATATGGAGACAATACGACATGCATGGAAAGAAATCTATCAGTGAAAACCAATGCAAACTTGAGGAATGACATGCATCATACATGGGGATTGACTGGAAAGGATTGCGCAATTTTTCCTAGGAGGCTAGGAGACTGGCTACCAAAACTGCACAAAAGGAAGTGTGGGCTATTGGGGGAGGCTGGCTGGCTGCTGGAATTGCGTAATGCACAATTGTTGGCCAGATAAATCGATCTTGTGGATAAGGCTGATCTCCCTAGTATCAAAAGATATCTAGCAACAAGTAGGACAAGCAAATCTATCTTTCTCTAAACATATACGATTCATAATAGAAACTACAGAGGTGTTCAGACCCTACCTTAAGTCCAATGCTAGTTTGTGGCAGCCATCCTTCAACCGTTCGAAAGAGTTTCCTTTTGAGAACCTGCAATCACAAACAAGCACACATCAAATAACACCTGCATAGCTAATATAATAAATCATGTCATTATGGTGATCAAGGAATCCATAAAATAAACCATAAAACACAACTTATTGAGAAAAACAAACTTATTTGTATTAACTTTGAAGTAGAAGAACCTTACAACCTTTTCAGCTTTGATGTTGAACAAGCTCCTCCAAGGGTCCGAAATAGGAATCTCCTTTACTTTGACAAGCCTTACACTCTTCCAAATGAGATCAAAGAGGTATGTAATCTCTCCTCACAAAAGCTCAATTAGGAAGACTAAGTTCCAGGAGCATTTTACCTCAAAAATATTTAACTTTCAACCTCCTCAGTAACCAGCACAATGCTTCATTTTATAGTGTAAATGAAGGAGGTTACAGGTCAACCTATGAAGGGATAGAGTCCTCCTTCAAAGGGATAAGCTTCTCACATCAAGGGTTAGCTCCTTAAGGTATGGGATGCATGAACCTTAAGGGAGAAAACTTGCCACCTCAAGATTCCTTCCAGAAGCTTCTCGAAATGACTCAAAGTGAGTTTTTAAGAATATACTTGCGCATTTTTAACTTTTATAGGGGTCTGCACCCATAACACAGAGACAAAGCAGTCAGATGTGCACGGAACATAACCGTTAGGTGCAGGAACACGAGTAATGCTAAGAGAAAGTGCGGAACCAAAGTTTAGAGACTTTATGGGCTTTCTCTTATTTGCAAGGCTTGATATGAGGAACTAAGGCTTAAGACTTGCAAAGGAGGAAAGTATGAGTGATAATGGACTCACACATATTACAGAATGTCAAGGTGACAATTTTTTGTGCAACAGATTGCCCCCTAAAGTGCGAAGTTTGTAATAGATGAAGATAGAATTTGTCATCTATGAAGAGTGAAGTACTTTATTGTTTCAAGGATCATCCTGTGCACACCCCAGTCGGAACCTGTAAAAACATTCAATGCAAAATATATATATGTGATCAGATCATCGTTGAGGTAGGCATTCCCATACTCAGATCAAAACTGACTAGAAAGCTGACTAAACTGTTCTGATATAGGAATGATTTTGTAATACATCAAGAGTATAGACATATGTAGACACAGTATGGGCGCAACCATCTATTTATAAATAGTCCACTATATAATGAATAACAAAATTCCTCGCAGCCTGGATGGTAGAAACTAGATCCATGGTCTTGATTTCTGCTTCTTGAACTAGTACGATTCTATCCATGTCAATGAATGTGTCGAAGTTGAACATGGTAGAAACCACTTAATTACCAGTCAATTATGTGAACTGTTAACAAGTGTGAGAGAAACCACTAGTATTGTCAATGACTCTCAAAGTACTCAATACAATCCATGAAATGTGAATAGATGGGCTGATGTCGAACATGTCACAGAATCCTTTGATTGAAGGTCAATGATGCGACCTATCATCGAAGGTGAGAAACCTACCATTAGGGCATGTAGATTCCAGGGTACTGACGATTCCTAGATCATATTTCTAGATAATGAGTTGAAGTCGATAGAAAGTGATCCGTTGTAGGCAAGCCCACAACACAAAATCATACATGAAGTTTTGAAGAAATATATTTGGCAATGACTAACTCAGGGATGGTCAAAATGGATGACAGATATTTTGCAAATGAATGGTTTACTTGAACTGACCTCTTGAACACATAACTACACTGTAGATGGTTTGGTGGCAATTGACCCAAAGCTAATACCCAGAAACTGGCCGAAGACTTTCAATATGGTTTGGTTAACTGGTAGCAAAAGATTTCCTAACCCAGGTGAATAAAAGCATCGCGTTCAAGAGTGGTTAATTGCTTTTCTAAAACACAAGGTGTAACAGACGTGTTCATTTTTCTCTCTTTTCCCCCACCATTTCCGGCAAGTACCTCTTTATTTTTGACAAGCTTGAGGAGGATAACATTTGCTTGTTTATAAGCTCATCCTTCAGATGAGTCCAACTTAGTTTAAAATTCGAACCCTAAGAAAGAGTGGTTCGTTCCTGTTTAAAATTGAACAGATCCTTTACTGTTAAATTTTAACGAGTCCAATATAGGAAAAACTCGGTGTTTTTCAATTTCAGGGAGTTAGAAGAAAAACTTAAGAAAACTCCATGGATGTCCTTTTTCATAAGTTTGTGTCCCCCAAGCCCGAAAAAGTATAAAATAATACTTGAGAGAACCGCTTGACCATTACGATCAAGGAGTACTTTTCATAATTAGTGGCTCTGATCTGAAAAAGTGAAAAAATGCTCAAAGACATGTCGTTTTATAACTAATATTGAACTTGAAACGACAAAAGTTCGGCAATCTTTTCATGTTTATAGGGTCAGAAAAGAGTTGTAAGTGGACCATCATTTTAATTCCGTTTTAACGAGTTTAATAAGGAAAAACTCAACAATCTTTTCATATTTTATGAGTCAGAAAAGAGCTTAAAGAGGACTCCTATGTTTCACCTTTTTGTAAATTCTGGGAGAGTCCAAAAAAGTGAAAAACATATGCTCTTTGTTGAAAATGATCAATTTTCCCTAAAAAATCCAATATTCTGCACAAAAACTCAAAACATTGCTCATACCTGTTTAAGATAAATAAAAATGCATGAAAAGGTTACCTTTTTAAAGTGAAAAATAAATAAATAGAAAATTCATTTATTCAAAAAATCTTATAAAAAGGGCTTTTGTAAATTCATTTTTACCGTTTGATTTTAGAGTGAGAAGTGAGAGCTTTTGGGTAAGAAACTTCCTATGAAGATTATGGAAAATAAATCCGTTGGAATCGAAAACTGTCAGCTCCACATAATCCACAACATCCTTATCTTGCATTTCAACTATTTACATTTCATTTTAGGGCTTTAAAATTGATATTTTAAAGAGAATTTGATTTAGAAAAATGCTCGTGGGGGTCCGCAGATGCAACATGCGACCCATGCGGACCCCGAGTTTTTTCTACAAAGAAAAATGTCGTGGTTCCACACCTATTGCTTCCGACGAGTGCAGACCTATGCACTATCTGTAACCAGCGGGTACAGACCCCGCGAAATAGGTTTTAAAATTTCAAATTTCTCCTTTTCCGCCCAAAAAGTTTTGAACTAAATTGTTCTAATACGTCTTTTTTTCACTGTAAGACATACAAAATGCTTATTTGGTGGGAACGCAAGCATGAGGATCTGGATCTTGCTGCATTATTTCATCCACCCACAATACGAGCATTGAAGGCATGTAGACTATTTAAATTCTCGGCCATACCAGGCATGAGGGCCCAAGTAGACTTCTTGCAATGGCTGGTAGACAGGTGGAACATACAGGACCAGTGTTTCATGATTGGTGGCCACCGACTCGAAATTGAGTTAGAGGACATATATTTCTTAACTGGTTTGCTTAAGAGAGGTGAATGATTTTCTCTTTTTGGGAGTAGGCCAAGTGGCCAGTCTGTCACTAGTCTTCGATTAGAGTTTTGCAATGATCAAATAGAGGACAAATGGATCGATATTAAAACTATCGATTGTCCAGAACTTAAGGTTATTGCGTTCATTATTAACAGAATATGTGGGAGTGCAGCATTTCATGTAGCTACTGGATCTCATATGCGAATGGCAGTAGACTTTTATCGAGGTACCATCTTCAATTGGTGCGAAGCTGTGTTGGCGAATGTAAAAGGCCAAAAATTAGAGCAAAGAACAGACAACTGAAAAACATTGGATATAGTTTCCTGGTTGTGAGCTTTGGTCTAGAGAGGGTCCCTATGCTAGTCCCACAACTTCTCTCTATTGAGGATGGTCTTCCTCGAGAGCCTAGGATAATGTTTTGGGTTACAGTAATGGCCAGTCATTTTGAGGAGGGTTCAGAGGTTGTTCGATTTCCACCCGAGTACTTTCGTTGGTTGAGAAACCAACTTTTTGTGATTCGGGATTTTCCATATGCTAGGATGGATTATCGCGGTGACCCAGACATGACTCTTCCACCAGGAGAGCAGTGGAATGATTCAGGTAAAATAATTTTCAACATTTTTCTAAGTTTTAACTCTTTTTTTTTATTTTTTAAATCATCCAAAACTGACAATAAAAAGTTTTAAATGCAAATGTGGGTCCACGATGACTAGCCACTCTCTAGCCTTATGAGAGGAGACACCCAACTGCAATAGTACCGACCCCATAGGACCAATCTACAAAGACATTAACCGAATTGGAGAATCATCTAGAGCGTTTGACAACAAATATTCCAGAGACTGGCATAGATGATATTCCACTTAGGCTATAGCAATATGTGATTGGGGTCGCAGGACCTTTTAGGAGGTTCCTTTGTAGGGTGGCCTGAGTAGTGGTTTCTTATCATGATCATCACCAAGGATAGGATGATTTCTTTTGTAGACTCACACAACATTTTATGTCTTTTTGTATTATTATTTTTGTCGATCATAAGGTGGTTTTCAACCTATGATCGAGGACGATGTATATTTGACACACTTCTATACTATGATATATCACTATTACTAGTTATCTTGTGTAACATGTTATTGAATTTGTTTTAAATTTACTGCTTTTATTATTGCAAATGTCTATTTATCATACGAGAAATAACTGCATCTGCTAATGTATTTAAATATCTTGGAATATGCTGATATTAAATGTAATCAAATTCACATTCCAAGAGAAGAACTCTAAAAAATAATCTTAATAACACTAGATTTCTAATGGCATAAACCCTATTAAGTTGTAATACAACGAGTTCAGAATCTAACCAAACAATCAAACTCCGAATCCCAAATGAGATGGATTCAGATAATAACTTAATCACTGCACTATAATCTGCAATGTTATTCGTTGTTTAACCGAGGATTACCCCATGCATATATACTAACTCATCAGAGGGTGAATAAATAACTAAAGTTGCAAAAGAAATGTTCCATGTACTACAACAAGCACCATTAGCAAAACCAATGTATGTTTGAAGAGACGTCAACATATGCAATATCAAGAGTAAAATCAAGATAAGCAAGAATAATGATAAAATCACTCTTTAAACTAGACATACTTTTCTAATCTAACACAAAAGCTATAAAGAAACTAATCTAACAAAAATCTCCACAACAAAATTTAAGCATAATATCTCTTCAGATAAAGCCCATTTCTGGGTTAACCCAAAGAGACACTGTCAAAATCTACCAATTCATAGGACCCTTTTTCCAGCTTTTGCTTAACAATATAAGGACCATGCCACATAGGTACAAATTTTCCAGCCCCTAGCTTATCGTTTGCTTGATCGTATAGTAAAACTAGGTCTCCTTCTGAACAATTACAAGGTGTAACATTTTGGTCGTACTGAGCTTTTATTCATTTCGAATGAGTCTCGATTGCTAATGCAACATTGTGTTGATTCTCATCTAACCGAGCTAAGTAAAAAAAACGTTTCTCATCTTCAGAAGTGGCTGGGAGTAATTCTATGGCTATTTGCAATGACAGAATTTCACATTCAATGGGTAACATTGCTTCCAAACCATAAACCAGTTGAAAAGGAGTGAAACCAGTTAATGTTTTTACTGAGGCTTGATATGCCCAAAGTGCTGAAAATAACATGTTATGCCAATTCGACCTATGAATACCAATGATTCGTTGGATCATAGTGACTAAAACTTTATTGATAGCTTCAACCAGACCATTAGCCTATGGGTAATATGGCGTAGAACTATCATGACGCAGGCCAAGTTGATTTGTCAGTTCAGTCATCATGATGTTTTGAAAATGACTTCCATGATCAGTAATAATATCTTGTGGAACACTGAATCTAGCAATTATATGATTTAAAACGAAAATTGCAGCAATTTTTCCATCTTCCAAAAATGTAGGCATCGCCTCGGCCCACTTAGTAAAATAATCTACCGATAGGATGATATATGCATGCCCCTCGGCCGAGTGAGGGTTACATGTAATAAAGTCAATAGCCCAGTTTGCGAAAAGACCGACGGTAATTATAGGGTGGAGAGGAGTGGGTGGAGCACACATCTTACGATAAAAAGTTTGACAATTATGGCGTTTCCAAACTGCATATATACAATCTTTGAATAAGGATGGCCAGAAATAACCAACGTGCAATATCTTTTGGGTTGTGGCATACCCAGAAATATGACCATCAAATGCTCCAGAGTGATAGTCATTCAGAACCTTTTCATCTTCTTGATGAGTTAGACAACGTCATAAAATACAATCTGCCCCACGACGATAGAGTGTATCACCAACAATATTGTATTGTTGGGATTGGAAACGTATTTTCCATCGTTGGGATCGTGAGATTTCAGGCCGAAAAAATTGGGTTTGGAGATAAACAATAATATCTCCATACCATGGATCAAGATTACTGATAAGAAACAAGGATTTGTCTGCATTGGGATCTTCTGCCACAGTTTCAGTATCAGTACGTGGGAAATCACACATCAGTTCCGCAAAAACCAAAGATTTCTTTGCCTTGGATTTTTCAAATTCCAAGTCAAATTCCTGCGGGATAACTATCCATTTGGAATACTTTCCCTCAAGCAATTGTTTGGTCAAGATATACATCATAGGGTTACAGTCAGCAATTACTGTGGTTTTGCGCAATAAGATGTAGTGACGAAATCTTTGGACAGCTTGAACAGCTGCCAAGGCCAATTTCTCCACATGTGAGTATTTAAGCTCAGTCGGATTTAAGGTTTGACTAAGATATTAAATCACATGTTCATTGTTGAATTCATCTTCCTAAACTAAAACCATCCCAATGGTGGAATGAGAAGCGACGAGGTACAAAAAGTAATCATGGTTGTAGTTAGGAGGATGCAATAATGGTGCATGGGTTAATGCGTGTTTAAGTGCATCAAAAGACTTGTGAGCTATCTCATCCCAAAAGAATGGAGTATTTTGTTTCAACATCCTGGTAAAACATTTTGTTATCTCAGCATAGTTAGGAATGAAACGCCGCAGAAAGTTCGCTTTCCCTTGCAAACTTTGGAGTTGGCGAAGAGTCGAAGGAGGAGGTAATTTGATGATAGCTTCAACCTTCGAGGGATCGACATGAATGCCAGCTTTTGAAATGACAAATCCTAGTAAACGACCTGTTTCTACACAGAATACACATTTGTGTGGATTCAACCGAATTCGATAATGCCTACATCTCATAAAGATAGCTCATAAATGAGTGAGATGATCACCTCTATGTAATGAATGGGCAGGTAAATCATCGAGATAAGGCTGCACAATGTGCTTGATGTCATGAAATGCGTAAGACATAGCCCTTTGATAAGCTACTCCAACATTCTTCAATCCAAAAGGTAATTTGCAATAAGAAAATGTCCCCCATGGACAAATCAAAGCCATTTTAGGTTGATCAGCAGGGAGTATGTTGATTTGATTTTAACAGGAAAAGCAATCCATAAAGGAAAAAATTTGACTGCCGGCACAATCATCAATAATTTGATCGATATAGGGGGTTGGATAATTGTCTTTAGGACAAGCTCGATTAATATCCCTATAATCGATACATATTCTTATCATTCCTTTCTTTTTGTTAACAGGAACAATATTCGATACCCAATCCGTTAAACGAATTGGATAAATGAGACCTGCTCGAAGTAACTTCTCAACTTTAGCTTTAATAGTAGTTTTTCTTGGATGTATCTGACGCAAACATTGCTGGAAGGGTAAGTTTTAATTTCATAGGGAACAATTGATGGATCGATTCCTGGCATTTCTTCATATGACCAGGAAAACACGTCGCAAAATTCTTGAAATAGATATTTATAAGTTTTGATTTCGTTGTCCATACAAGAAGCGCCTATATGAATGTTTTCAATAATTCTGGGCTTAACTAAAATGTCAATAGGAACTGTTCGAGAGATATTTCCCAAATTTAACTCAGAATCAGGATGTTGCATTGGATTCTATGGTTTTTTGACATAGTCAGTAGTAAAAATAGATGAAAAATCATTTTCAAAATGATCAAGTTCAGGTAAAAATGAAGATCGATGATGAAGATCTTCCCATGGTAAATCATCAACAGACAAAAGTTCATGAATCTTCTCATCAGTTTGAACAGGATCAGAAAATGTTGTTGAAGCTGAGGTTGATATTGAAAGTGATTCCCCATGGACCACATTCATTGGATCAAATTTGGTTGAATAAGAGTCAGAAAACGACTGTACAACCTGATATGCAATTTCAAAGAGACTCAAAGGCATCGCGCTACCAAATGAATCTACCTCAGAATCAGAAGGTACGATCCGAGGATCATCAAAAGCAATAGTGTTCGATGAAATCATAGGAATAGTTGCAATAGAAGGCGATATGTTAGGAGGGAAGGAAAAAGTTCCTAGTAACTTGATAAGCCGAAAGATCGATGAAACAATAGCAGTCATAGCGTAAGAGCAACTGCGACCCAAGAGAAGGTTGTAATCTAGAGGGGCATCAACCACTTCCACATCTAGATTTACAGTTTTGCCTTCGACCCCTATAGGTAAATCCTGTAAAATTCCAAAAGGAGTGAACCCTCAGCCATCAAAAGCCTTTAGAATCATCGGAGACTGATTGAGTGTAGGAGAACCAAGTGATCTCCAACACTGGATTAACATAATACACGTAGAAGCTCCCACATCAATCATAACCCGAAGGCAAGGTCTATTTTTGACTAACACTGGAATCTGGAAAGCCATTTGATGAGGTAGACGGGTTGTACTATTCTCTAAATTGGAGATTATTAGGTTCGAATCCTGAATATCAAAAGCTCCTACAACAGACAATAGTAATTTATGCTATGTTGGGCATGATTGCAACACCTTCAAAGCCGACATTGCTGAAGGAGAAATAACTAAATCTTCAACAATGTTATAATTTTGAGCAGCTCTTGCATGTGGATTGAAAGCTGATTTCTGAAGTATACATTTCGTAGGCGATTTGATACCTTTAGAAGGCGGTTTGATTACTAATTCAGGGTTATGTTTCTCGATTTGTAGCGGATCAGAACCAGGAGGAGTTGTAGTTGATGGGTTTGAATTAGAAGATTCTACTTCTTTACCACCAACAGGATTTTTACTACCATAATCTTGCGATCGTGTCGCAATCCTGACATGAGACATTTGAGGAGGAACCAATCATTTTACTATCTTGACTAGGAAAAGGATACTTCAAGACAGCAGGCGTTTGAGAACCTTTGACGATTTTCGCAACCTCTGCTCGATGTGGGTAGTCTCTTGTAAAGTGATCCTCATCACAAATGAGACAAGGATAGCGAGGTTTACGTTTCTTGTCGGTAGATTCATTTTTATCTGTTTTCTCTTTTGAGTTTTGTTTAATTTTCTTCTTCCCCTTCTTTTTACCATCGGATTTTGATTTGGCCGTAGATGATTCTATGACATGGATATTGGCAAGAATTTCAGTGGAAGAGTCTCATGTCGAGGAATATGGTAAAGTTATAATAGGAAAAGAATTCTTTGAAGATTTATTCTTTCTTTTAATACTAACTGAACCAATCATACCATCAGTGGCATGAGACCCTGAAGGAGTTGCAGTTATTTGATTGTGTTTCAAAAGGTCGGGGATTTTTTCAAGTAAAGTACCTGATTGCGTATACACGAGGTCAAGGTATTGAGCCTGAGCAATTACCTGATCTTCAGTAACATCTCCTTCCTTAGCTAAATCTTCAGTGATTTTAGGTAATAATGATTTTACGAACCATTATGCTAAAATTTGATCCGGGATAAAAGCTTTCACTAAACACCTTCCACGTCGCCATTCATGAATATGATCAGAGATATATGTGGACGTGGATTGTTTTAATCAAGTTAATAATTCAGTGCCATTGTCGTATCTGACAAGAAACTGAAAATAAGTTAAGAAAGAAGTGGCTAACTGACTAAAATTATAAAAAGAGCCTCGTGGTAACTCAATGTACCATTTAGCAGCAAGACCAATCAGAGTGCGTTGAAAAAGACGTAAGCAAATTGAATCGTCAATAATGGAATTAGATGCACACCAGAGGTGATAAGTCATCACATGATTTGACAGATCCTCTCCTGACTTAACCTCGAACTTCATGATATCACTAGGAAACTTATTAGGCATTGGCGGCCAATACGAAAGATAGTAAATTGGATCGTTCGTAAGGCACAACAAATCAGGTAAATCCAAAGTTGCAATAAAGGTAACTGATGGTTAGGGTCTCCAAAACCTTGGGTAACAAGACCAGCCCCAGGAGGAGGATATCCAGGATAACATGGAATTGGATTTGCATTTGGAATATTATAATCTCCTCGGAAACTAGGATTAACTAGACCAAACTAGGGTTGTAAAGGTTGCTGATAAGTATAGCCAAGGTACGATTGACACTGATAAGTTGGGTTTTGCACAGTAGGACCGAATTGATACTGTCCTTGGTATGGTTGATAAGTGAATTGCGGTCGACTTCTGACAAACGTACTTGGACCAGGCTGTCCTATAGGCATCTGGACCGAAGTCTGAACTATAGGTCTTGACTGTGGTAAAGAGGCTTGAGGAATTTGCACTGATGTAGGAATAGTAGAAACTGGAGTTGTCGATACTCCAGAAGTAGGTGGGGTAGATTGAATAGAAGTTGCAGTAGTTGCAGCAGCAGTTTGAGGCAGAGTTCGAGGTAAACCAGGCCAAGGCTGATGAACTACACTAGGTGCAAAGGTTTGAATAGTAGGCTGGACAGGTTGTTGGGTTGGACTAAAAACCAAAGGTTGTCTAGGTTGACTTGATAACTGCATATTAGGTTGCAAAGTCTGTTGAGTTTGAGATGGATCCCACACCATGTTCATTCCGGGTTATGGACCCATAAAAGGTTGAGCATATGAAGGGCCATAACCGGGTTGAGCATAGGGCTGATAATTAAGTGGTACATTTCTAGCTCCTTGTACAAATGGTTGACTAGAAGGTGGTTGGAAACCTTGAGTTGGGTGCTGACCTTGAGGTTGATAGCCTTGAGGCATGTACTGAAACTAGGGTTGACCTTGAGGTATATATTGAAATTGGGGTAGACCTTGAGGTATGTACTGAGTCTGCGATTGACCTTGAGGTATGCACTGTCCTGAAGGTATGTACTATCCTTGAGGTTGTCCCCGAGGCAGTAACTGACTACCTTGAGATTGCCCCCCAGGCGGTAATTGAGTACCTTGAGGTGGCCCCCCAAGTGGTAACTAACTATCTTGAGGTTGCTCTCCAAGTGGTAACTAACTACCTTGAGGTTGCCCTCCAGGCGGTAACTAACTACCTTGAGGTTGTGGATTTGGAATAGTACCAGATGTTGGAGAGGTAAATCCCCTCTACGGATAGAGGCAATCCCTACTAGCCTAAAAGGGGTCTAGCAACAATCAGTCAATGCTACTCTGCAAGTTCCTAGTTGTAATTAACAAGTGGGTAAATGGCACCTACTTGGATTCCAACACTATGTTTGACAGAGAGATAGTCCTCTCACTCCTTCGCTCCAGCCGATCATAATCCTCCACTATCTTCGCGGGTGGACACCTGCACAAGAAAAACACGAGCGTGAAATCTACTAAAAACAACTATACATCAGTCAGGAAAGATGTAATTCACATTGACCATTCATAAGACAAATGGGAATGGAACCATAATAGTAGTCATCTATCTTTATTAATCAGAAAATAGAGTAAGGTACAACCGAAGTCCTGACGTTGAGTCCTTCTCTAGAGGGTCCAGCCAGCATGTCTTTTCAGCATTCACCTTTGAAGTAGATCTCCCAAGTCAAAGAGGTCCCTCTCTCACATACAAGGCAACAAACTCATAACCTTCTTCAAGCTCTATAGCAATCATCACACAACAAACCAAATGCCTACAAAGAGTAGCACAAATGCACTAAGAATTCCTCTATGTCAAAGTCTATATGTTCCAAACTAGCTGCTCATGGCAATGGTGGAGGCTTATATAGGAGAAGGAGTCTCCATGATTAGTTAAAGGATGAACTTTCCCCCAAGAAAAGTGGGTGACCAGGCGAATAGACATGCCAGAGAAAGGATGGCGACCTTTACAAAGCTAACAACCAAGTCTAGAGTCATCTGGAAGGCTGGCTGTTAGAACAAACTCGCCTAAACAGGATCAGCGCAGGTGAAAAATTGGGCTGGCGCGCTAGCATTGCAACTCAATTACAGAAGAGGTCTGGTCAACGCGCAGTGCTACAAGCGGAGGGCGCGTTGTTTTTGAAATTCGACCAGCGTGGAAAACCCGTGTGCTTCCGGGCTGGCAGCGCACCAATTACACTATCATCCGCCAGTCATCGCGGTTATTTTAGGAACAGTCGCGATGATCCAATAAACTTAGGAAAAGAGGGTTTTTAGCCATTTCAGAGAGCATGAGCATGGTGAATGTGATTTTATGACACAGTAGGGAGACTGACAAGGTGACAGTGACATTTTATTGTGTAACAGATGCCCCCTAAAGCATGAAGCCCGAGAGAGTGGGAGGGGTGAAATGCTTTACAAGACTGTTGGACCGGAACACCACCAGGAAGAACCTGCAGGCAGATACAACTGATATTTCAATTACACGTAGTCTAGGCATGGGCGCAGCCATCCAAAAGACATATGAAGAAGGTCTGTGGTATGGACGCAGCCACCCAGCTGAAGAGACCATAATGATGGGAGGTATGGTCGCAGCCATCCATCAATGAGTCATGTAATGATGATCCACAAAATCGCAACCTGGCCAACAATTAACTAGAACCAGGGTCTTGCGTTCCATCCAAACCCGAACAAAGTACAAGTCCAAACATGTGAATATAGGAGTCGAGGTCGAACATGCTTGAACATCGTCTGATTACCAACCAATGATGAAAGCTGTTAACAGACGCGAGAGGGGCACCAATGATGACGATGGTCCTCAAGGTACTATAGGTACAATCCACGGCATGTGAATGAATGAGCCGATGTCGAACACCCGCGGAATCATCCGATCGGAGGCCAATGATGAAAACCTCACGTCGAACGCGAAGAACCTGCCATTAAGGCATGCAGGCCCCAAGGTACCTGAAGGAAGTCTCTAGGTCACTCCTGGATAATGAGCTGAAGTCGACAGGAAGTGATCTTTATCGAAGGTGGGCCATAATGGTTCCCACATCATCGACGCGAGACGGGTAGAGACAAGTTTGTTTTGCGTGAAATATCAGAGGGAGGTTATACTTGCAGAGGTCAACTTCTCTTGAACATATCGGCGGCACAACGACGGATTTGGCAGTATTTGGGGGTCAAATGATCAAAGGTCGTAACGGGAGGACAATGAGCAGATGAACGACCAAATAGGATAACCCAAACCCATGGAGGCAAAAGTGAAGCGAGATGAGATGTCCCCACCCAGACACGAATGCAAACAGTGCCATGTTCAAGAGCGACATACTGCCGATGACGACGATTATGATTCCTTTATTTCCCCACCATTTCTGGCGAGTACCCCGGTTATTTTTGGATGACAAGCTTGACGGGGATAGCATATGCTTGAGGAGCGTCATTTTGACGGAATCCGATGTCATTAAGTTTTAACGAGTCTGACAAAGGAAGAACTCGACGCCTTTTCTTGTTTAGAGAGTCTGAAAAGACAACAGAAAAGAAAACTCCGGGAGGGTCCTTTTTCGTAAAGTTGTGTCTCTCGAGCCCGAAAAAGTATAAAACGATGCTCGAAAGAACCGCCTGATCATTACGACCGAGGAGTACTTTTCGTAAATAGTAACTTTGACCCAAAAAAGTAAAAAAGCGGTCAAAAGTACATCGTTTTAGAGCCAATAACGAGTGCGAAACGACAAACACCCGGTGATCTTTGTTAATTTAAACGGTCGAAAAAAGAGCTTTAAAAGCGACCGCCTCTCTTTCCTTTTGACGAGCTGAAAGGGGGCTTGACTATCTTTTCTTGCTTTATGTCGGAAAAGAGCTTAAAGACGACATTTTTTGGGACCAAGTGTGTATAGAACCATTGTGACTTCGCCGGTTCCGAGGACCTGCACAAGAAAACCACCCGCGTAAACCCGTTCGATGTGTTAAAAAACATAGTAAAACATGCATAAAGGCATAACATAGTGACATTAGCACTAAATCCATGGTAAAACATGACAAAAACTCACTTTTATAAAGTCAATTAAGAATTTTTTACCATAAATAGGGGGGTAAAAATCATTTTTTACCATAGTTACCATTTTGAGCCTTGGAGAACGTTGTGGAGCTGTGAAGTTGACAGAGCGAATTCCACCCTGTGCGGACACCATTCTTCTGGCAGCTTGTTCCAGGTAGGTTCCTCTTGCCCCACGCTTTGTTTTGAGTTCTTTTTTACGCATTTCCACCGTGGGATTTGGCCGTTTGGCCGAATTCTTTGAGCGTTGGTGCGCTCTCGGTCAGCGCGGATTCGCCCATCGGGTCCGCGCTGATCGATTTTTATTGCACACACCACTTCTCAGGTCAGCGCGGAAAATCCGTGTGCTTCCACGCTGATCCAAGGAAAAAATAAAGGGCCTCCATTATCAGCACGACTGTTTTAAAAACAGTCGCGCTGGCGCCGTGAAACTTGATTTTTAAGATTTTGAACGGACAAACTTCAATGGTTAGCACTCTAATGTTTTTTGGTGGTCATGGAGGACACAATGGCGTTTGTGTGGCAAATTGTTGGAGAGGTAAATCCCCTCTACGGATAGAGGCGATCCCTACTAGCCCAGAACGGGTCTAGCAACAATCAATCAATGCTACTATGCAAGTTCCTAGTTGCAATTTAAAAGTGGGTAATGAACACCTACTTGGATTCCAGCACTATTTGTTTGATGAAGAGATGCCACTCTCACTCCTTCGCTCTGGTTGGTCACGATCCTCCACTATCCTCATGGATGGACACCTGCACATGCAAAGAGAGAACAAACACAAGCGTGAAATCTAGTAAAAGCAACTATACATCAGTCAGAAAGGATGTAATTCACATTAACCATTATAAGACAAATGAGAACGGAACCATAACAGTAGTCATCTATCTTTTATTAATCAAAAACAGAGAAAGGTACAACCAATGTTCTGACGCTGAGTTCCTTCTTCAAGGAGGGTCCAGCCAGCAAGTCTCATAAGCATTTCACCCTTGGAGGTAGATCTCCCAAGACAAACACTCTCTCTCTCACACAAGGAAACAAGAAACTTCACACCTTCCTTAACGCTCTTTAGCAATCCACACTTAACACACCAACTGCCTATTAGGAGCGAGCAGTAAACACTATGAATTCCTCTTATATCAAAACTATATCCAAAAACTAGCTGTTCATGGAATGGTGGCAAGCTTATATAGGAGAAGGAGTTCTCCATTGATGGTGGAAGGATAAGTTATCTTCCAAGAAAGGTGGCTCATATGACGAACAGACATGCCATAGAAGGGAGGGCGACATTCACAAGGCCAACAACCAGGTCTGGAGTCATCTAGAAGGTTGGGTGTTAGAACAAATTCACCTAAACAGGATCAGCGCAGGTGAATAACTGGACTGGCGCGCTGACGTCGCATCTCAGTAACAGGGGAAGCTATGTTAGCACGATTTAATACAAACAGAGGATGTGCTAGCTATGAAATTCGACCAGCGCAGAAAACCCGTGTGCTTCCGCGCTGGCAGCGCACCAATTGCACTAAGAGCCGCCAGTCAGCGCGGTTATTTCAATAACAGTCGCGATGATCAAATAAACTTTGGCATAGAGGGTTATTTAGCCAATTCAGAGAGCATGAGCATGATGGATTTGATTTCATGACACAGTAGGGAGACTGACAAGGAGACAGTGACAAATTACTGTGTAACAAGTTCCATTATCGAACACTGTGTCAACTTCATAGGGTCCCATCCATCTACAACAGAGCTTTCTTTTAAAGTCATTAAGCCGATAGTCATAGAGTAACGCCCAATCTCCTTTTTGAAACACCTTTTTCTTGATGAATTTGTTGTGCCACTTAGTTTGTTGCTGTTGAATTGCAACAATATTTTTTACATCTGTCAAATGAATTTCATCTAACTCATTTAGTTGTTCCAATCGATGTTTCGAGGCTACAAAAAGATCCAAACCTACTTCAAGATTTGTCCTAAACGTCTTAATTTTGAATTCCATCGGAAACAAAGGAAATTTCCCATACACAAGCTCATATGGCGAAAATGATGTTATATTCCACCATGTCATTCTATACACCCAAATTGCTTCAAGAAGTTTTTCAACCCAATTTTGGTAATGTTTTGCTACAGTTTTTGTGAGGATATTCTCTAGTACCTTATTTGTTTTATTGACTTGACCATTCCCATGAGGATGATATGGAGAAGTCACCCTATGCTTGATTCCACACTTTTTCATCAGTGCTCCTATCAGATGCGATGTGAACTGTGCCTCTCCATCTGAAACTATCTCTCTAGGAGCTCCCTACCATACGAAGATTTATTCAAATAAAAAATCTGATACAACCTATTCAGTATACTTCGTAACAACTTTTGCTTCTACCCATTTTGTCACGTAGTCTGTGTAGAGAAGAATATGAACTTTCTAATGTGAAGGAGGCTTGAACGGCCCAACGAAATAGATAACCCATTTCCCAAGGGGCTCAAGAACTAATTGAGGTTGTAGCGACATCTCATCTGACTGACCAGGACGACCCATTCATTAATAGCTATTGCACCCTCGAGCATATTTCCTATCATCACGAAAAATAGAGGGCCAATAGTATCCCATATGCAACGCCTTATGAGTTGTACTCTTGTCTGTGAAATTCCCCTTGTAAGGAACATCGTGGGAAGCTTTTATAATTTCATAGATGTCATCCTCACCTACACAGTGCCAGATTTGCTAATCAGGTCCTGTATAGAATATATATCCCTCTATCCATGAGTAATGAGCACTATGATGGATGATTTTTCGTCGTTCCATCTATGAAAAATGATGAGGTAATTTTCTTGTAACAATATAGTTAGAAAGATCTCCATACCACGGGGTGTGAGTAGAAATTGCAAAAAGACGTTCATCCAAAAAACTATCCTCTATAGGTGTACCTTCATCATTAGTATTTAGCCTAGACAGTAAATCTGCTACCACATTATCTTTTCTCGGTTTATCTACAATCGTAATATCAAATTATTGGATAAAAAATAACCATCTTGTAATTCGTCCAGGAGATATGGGTTTGTTCATCAGATACCTTATGGTTGATAGATTAGTGTGCACGAAAGTGGGATACAACCAAAAACTCTTTTTCAGTTACCATATAATTAAGTTTTGTGGGAGTTAAGTTCTTGCTGACATAGTAAATCGCATACAGTTTCTTGTCCTCCTATTGTCCCAAGATTTCCCCTACTTCTGTATTAGAAGTATCTGTAGAGATATGAAATGGACGTTTCCAGTCAGGACCACCTAATATCAGAGCTTTACAAACTAGTTCTTTGATTTCTGAGAAAACTGCTTCACATGCATATGTCCTCACAAATTCTACATCTTTAGGTAATAATTGGAACGTTGCAAATGCTATTTTAGAAAATTTCTCTATATAGCATCTATAATAACCATCATAACCAATAAATCTATGTACCGTCATTGGTGTCTTTGATGTAGGAAAATTTAATATTACCTCGACTTTGGCATGATCAACCTATATTCATATAGATGAAAGCAGATGCCCCAAAACTATTCATTCTTCCATTGTCATATGACATTTTATTGTACTAGGAGAAACATGTGTATGTTTGCATATTTTAAGCACTTTCTCTAAGTTCTCTAGACCTTCTTCAAAAGAATCCCCATATGGGGTAAAGTCATCCATGTATATTTCAACATTGTTATTAACTAGATCAGGAAAAATTACCAATATTGCCCATTGAAAGATAGCGGGCGCATTACAGAGGCCAAATGGAAGGACTTGATATGCAAAAGTTCCACAAGGGCAAGTAAAAGTAGTTTTATCTTGATCCTCAGGAGCTATCTAGATTTGGTTATATCCACTAAATCCATCCATGAAGGAGAAGAACTTCTTCTCGGCTAATGTGTCGAGGGCCTCGTCAATAAAAGGTAAGGGAAAGTGACCTTTTTGAGTTGATTTATTCAATTCCCTCTAACCAACACAGATTCACCACTTTCCATTTTTCTTTGGAACAATGACTAGTGGGGATACCCTTTGACTATCTGAGATTGGATAAATAAACCCAACATCTAGTAGCTTTTGTAGTTCTTCTAGGATTCATCCTTCATTGTGGTTGTATAACAGGTTGGAATTAGTCTTTTATGTATGTATGATGGGTACATAAATCAGTAGGGATCCCTTTCATATCTGTATATTCCCAAGCGAAGGCTTCCTTCTGATTTTGAAGGAATTTAAACAATTGTTTAACCTAGGAAGGTGAGGGATTAGGATTAACATTCAACATCTTCCCTGGATTGATTTTTGTAGGAATAATGTTATGGGGTGCGATAACAGGAACATTTTCAACTTCGGTTTCTGGTTCAATGGTTTTCTGGGTGGTTCAACTCATAACATATTCTAATATCTGGTGGGTTGGATCAGAAAAGAAGTTGGGATTACTGATAAATTTTTTAATAGCATCACCTTCCATATCATCCTTAAGACAAAGAGCTTCACCAATAGTAAGAATTGGTATAATATCTTCATTTCCAAGTTCAAGCTCATCCGAGTGTGGAATTTTTTGTGCTAAAGTATATCCTGGTTTTATTGACGAGCTTGGTTCTGCTAGTGGGTAAAGGACAAGGTTCTTTGTATTTTCCCCATTGGATATTTCTCGATCGACATCCAATGTAAGAATCTGTGGTAGCAAGCCAAGGCCTGCCCAGAATCAAAGGATACCTCTCGGCTGGAGATTGAGTATGCAACACTAGAGGATCGACAGGGTATTTCCATGAGTCTATAGAAATAGTCACATCTTCCAACTTCCGTATTGGTCTTATAGTGGATTGGTTTACCAGTTCTAGGACTATAGGAGTTGGTTTAAGATTAAGCAGGCCCAAGGTGAGTACAAATGCAAAATTTATAACATTAATTATAGCTCCTAGGTCTACTAGTACATTCTGTTTCTATTTTCCCTGTAGAACATCCAGCTATGAGGACACTGTTCTTAGAACATCAATCCTCAAATTATCCAACAAGTTTCCAATTTCTGCTTTTGTAACCTCACTGCTTGATGTCTTGAGAGTTCGTACTCCTTTCTTATGCCTCGCAGCTTCATGTGAGCATTTAATGCACAACTCACATATGATGTTGAATTCTTCCTTTGAGATATATCCCTTACCTACCACATTCAGGACTTCCAAAGATTCCTCCCTTGGTGCCTAGAGAAATATTATCTTTAAGATACCCTTATCTAGATCACTATGGCTCGATCTTTGCAGACTGTATTTAAAGCTTTCTACAAACTCCTCCATGTTCTCATCCCCTTTTTGCACAATCTTAAAGGTTTCCTCTTTAATATCTCAAGATTTGCAGTAGTCCTCATATTTTTCAAGGAAAATTGTCTTCATGTCATCCCATGTTGTAATACATTTTCCCCCTAAACCCATAAACCATCTTAGAGTTTTTCCTTTCAGAGTAGCAGGGAATATCTTCAATTTATGAGCATCATAAATATAATCATATCCCCGACAGACAATGTTGAATTCAAAGAGGAATGTGTTCAGATATTCATAAGAGAGACCATGGAAATTAGGTAATGTTTTCAAATTAATAGGATTCATAAGCGCATCACCTCTAATATCTTCAATTGGGAATTTGATCGTGGTAGTTGGATGAGCCATGATATCTTCCAAAATTCACTTGGAATATTAACAAGTTCTAGTTGTTCTACGATGCGAGGTTGAGCTTTTCTAACATCACTTCCTTGATCAAATAGTGGAGTGAATTCCCTCAAGTTTTCCTCTTCTTCTTTTGAACTTGCAATGCCCAATCCCTTTGATGCTCTGCTTCCTACTTCTTCTTCCTTGAACTTTTCTTTTGTTATTGGGAAAGGTTCTATTTGTGAAACTGACTGCTCTCCAGATCTCGTGTGAGATATCGTATGAGATTTGGTCCTAACAACATCTCGTGATGATGCCACTTACTTAGCACTTGAAATGATTTCTTGGATATAGGTAACTCTGCCTAAATCTTTTTTCCTCTCCTTGGGGTTCTTCCTGTGCCCCTTTTATTTGGATCTCTATTCATGTAATCAAGATTAAAAAGAAAATCATTCAAACAAATCTAAATATCGGGACCTGGAACAGTGTGGAGACTTCCCTTCCCAGGATGAGAGAATGGCCCCTAAAATCAAGAAGACAAAAGAAAGAGAAAAAAGTCAACCACAAAATCTAAGTTGAGGACTTGAAATAGGGTAAACACTTCCCTTCCTAGGACGAGAGAGCAGTTCCTGTAATCAACCAAAAAACAAGAAATTGAAACAACCAAAGCAATCTAATGCTCAAGACTTAGAACAGGGTAAAAATAACTTCCCTTCTTAGGGAAAGAGAGTGGTCCTATGGTCAATACTAGTCGTACTTTCACGCCTTGACAACCTCCCCGACAATGGCGCCAAAATATTGGTGTTCAGTTATGAATTATAAAATTAACCCTTTTCCACATTTATTTTCAACCCGGGGCTCATCTGGTTGTTTCAAGGCTATCGTGCAAAGTCTATGCAGGCCACAGTTTCCCTACCCAGCATTGAGCATTCAATCAACAATATAAAAATGTGTAACAACAAGAAATAACAGTGACAACAATCAGAGTAACAATAAATTAAGATTCACAACAACATAAAATTAATGAACCATTACAACGATAAAGAAATAATCAAATGTGAATAAATCTACACACACAACTAATCCAACAGCACCTGATCAAGGGAGTGGGACCAACTCTCCGATCAAGGTTGTGGAAAAAGATTGAAGACTAGTTAATACTTCATAAGATCAAGATTGCATTAATCAAAAAGAAAATATAGAAGTATGTTGTTACATTTATAACTTTCGTGTCTCTCTCCCTCTAGCTCCCTAGCTAAATTTTTTTCCTTTGTGACCTTACTTATACATTTCAATATGACAAGAATAGTATCAATGATTTCCGAGAGATTACGACAGTTGTCTGCCTACAAATACACAACGATCATTTGAGGAAAAAACAAAATACAAAGATAGCAAATGCATTGGCCCAACAGGTTCTCATTGGTTGAACATCGTCACATCCAACATCCTAAGATTAGCGCTGTCAATGCATCCATAACCATTCACTGAATTGTAGCCTGTTGATCATCATCCTTACGAATCTGCAAAGAAACCTAAGTTAGCAAGTTGCATAAGCAACACTCCCCTAGGACTACACTTCATCGATCAATATTTCACAAAGACATGAAAAATATATAAACCTTCATTGCTCGAGATACAAATTAACCTCACAAAGATATGAAATAGGTGAAGGAAAGGGATAAAAAGGCAGATATAAAGAAGGTAAATTTAGCAACCATCAAGTTGAAAAAATGTATTAATTAGATTGTATTCTGACTAAAGAGTTCACTAGTTCATAGATATTATGGTTATTGATATCCCTGAAGGATATGGGTTATTGTTAAGAAAAAATTGGTCTAGTAAGCTACGAGTGTATTTCAATACAAACTGGTCCCATTTGTGGCTCCCTCATAAGGGAATGAACAATTAGATCAGAGTCAATAGTAATCCATACATGAATCTACATGGAGACAGAGTTGGAAGCACCTAATGGGCAAATCAACATTGCTCAGGAAGAACTGAGGACATGTTTATTAGAATCCCACATTGGTTGTTATGAAACCATACAATCACTAGCTTTATCAGTTATGTAGTTGGAACTCCTTACCTGCCCTCTAGCTGATTGTAATGAAATTTTTACTTTAGATGTAAATAGGTTTATCTTAGATTCTCATTGTAGTAGTATGTGGACTTTGTCACCTATGAAGCATTTGAGACTCAAGATGGATCTAGCGTTGGCTGTATCTTGATGAACCCCTAGAAAAATAAATTTTTAATTTTTAGTTGATTAGAGTTTCAATACACTAACAACAACATAGAGTATGAGGCATTGATTCCTTCGTTGAAGAAATCCATTGACCCCAAGGTGGATTTTCTAAAGGTAATTGGTGATTCTGAAATCATTACAAGACATGTACACAATACTATTTACTCTCTTTCACCACATCTAAAGAATTACCAACGGGAGGTATGGAAGTTGATTTATGAACTTAACACTTTTGGTATTAAATTAGTTCCAAGAATTAACAATACCACTATTGATAAATTACCTAATGCTACTACTAGGTTTACACTACTTAGGGATTAATTTTCTATTGAAATTGTTTATAAACTAGTTGTTTTAGATAACATAACTATTTTTTGTGGTTTAAATGAAAATCAATAGATACTAGACTTTATTGCCAATGTGGATGTGTTTAAGGATGCGACAATAGATGAAGATGAATGTGCTAAAGTTTTGCTAGAAGAAGTTGACAAGCAGAAGGGGAACCCCATACCCAAAGGTGTTGTTTCTCTTGAAAAGTTGTTCGACTTACAAAATTAGTTTCAGGGACCCCCAAACACAAAGAATCAAAGTTCCACATGGTTGCATGAATAGATCAATCTCATAATAGAGGATGACCCCAAGTTTATCAATTTTGATACTTATTGCTCTCATGGAGAATGGAAAACCTTCATTGAATTATTCAATAAGTATCATTATATCGTTGCTTGAACATATGAAGATCTTGAAACATATGAAATCTTAACTTCTTAGCTTAGTGCAACATCAAAAGGCCTTGCAACTACAAATTTATCTACAATAGATACGACATCCTTTTTCTCACTATGTTGGTTCCTCTTGATCTTCGTCCTGAGCCCTCACTTGCATACATTTTGTAGTTCAAAGATTTTTTCTTTTCTTTTCAAGTTTTGATTACTTTTGGGTTTTAGGAGTGAGTATGGAAGAAGATTCAACATCTTTTCTCCATAGGGTGACTCTTCTAAGTTGAATATGACATGGCAACAATCAAGGTTCAATATATTTATCTATTCGTTGAATGCCCATCCATTGTTTTTATTTTCAATCAGTTAACTTATATATATTTTTATTTTATTTGTAGCTTGATTCCACTACAATGGGGTTGAAAAAGAAGTGGGGAATCATATTCGTAATGGAGAAGCATATCGCAATGCCTTTGCTAGTTTGATTCTTTATTTAATCCATTTTTCTGAATTATATGCCTTTTGTTTCAATATTAATTGATTCTTAAATCGCCGTGGATATTACACTTGAAAATTCGTCACAACAAATCTAATAATATTATATTAAAAATCTGAAATTCTACTCTGTTACAATTCTATTAAATTTTCAGATCTATATATTTTACTACAACTATTGCTTGCATGTGAATGGAAATTACATAGAAAATAAAAAACATTAAAATAAAAGCTCACACATGCACATAAGACACAAGATATGCTCTGAAACCTCAATTTGTTCAACCTCCGTACCAGGGACAGTATCAACCTCAATATGGTCCTACTGCGCAGCAACCAATCTATCAGTATCAACCGTACCCTGGGTATACATATCAACAACCTTTGCAACCCTAGTATGGTCCGGCTAATCCTGGTTTTCCAGGAGGTCAAAATATCTTGAATGCGATTCCCATTCCAAGTTATCCTGGATATCCTCCTCCTGGGGCTGGTTTGCAGACTCCAAGTTTCAGAGACCCTAATTGTCAGTTACCATTCATTGCAACTTTGGATTTACCTGACTTGACGCGCCTTACGAACGATCCAATCAATTATCTTCCGTATTGGCTACCAATGCCACATAAGTTGCCCAGTGACATTCC
>APFE030433691.1:101818-116246 GCA_000404065.3 Pinus taeda | reverse complement strand
ACTTCAATTGAGAACTTGTTAATAGAATATGAGAGGGTTGTAGTAAAATTGTGATAGAGGTCTTCTATGTTGTCTATACTAGATAAAGGAAGCAAATTAGTTTTTAATTTATTTAGAAAGAGATCATTTTTATTTCTATCAAATATTAAGTTCTTTTGGCTGTAAGTATTATTTTCTGTGGGAACTCTATGCATGACAAAATTGAGAGTTATAAGTAGAGGCCTATGATATGAGTCAGGTTCATGGTCGTTTAAGATGTCAAAATTTATTATTTCGTTGTATAATAGGATATCGGAAATAATGTATTCTACCACGCTGCTACCAAGTCCATGGATGTAGGTCATCTTGTTGGAATTGGGCTGCTTCTTTAGACCGTTGCAAATTATGAGATCATGAGCACTACAGAGCTTGACTAGCTCTGACCCAAACAAATTTTCCCCGATGTCTTTAGAGCTCCTTTTGTACCTACTGGCTAGCGTAGGGTCTTCGTCTAACCAAAGAGGAATAGGGTTGGAATGATTGCTTAGAATAATAGCTTGGTTGTTTGAAGTTCGAGCATTAAAGTCACCAATTAAAAGGATATTACCATCATTCCTTATGCTAGAAATATCATTCTCTAAACCATTGTAAGGGTTAGTTTTATCTAGATTCTTCTTCTTATAGAAGTTAGAATTGATGGGGGGGAAATAACATATTGCTATGTAGGACTTTTTATTATTAATGTCTCTAATCTCTATCCAACTATATTGGTTGTGAGGGTTGTTTTTATAAATCCTAACATGGGGGGAGATGTTCTTCTTAATGTAACAAGCTATTCCCCCAATGCCTCTATGGGAGGATCGCTTGTTCCAGGTAGACCATAGCGTAAAGCCATCTATGTTAGGGACGTTAGATTCTTCGTGTTCCCAAGTTTCAAAATGCAAAATAATATCAACATCATTTGAAATCCAACTTAGCTTAGGGCCTTTGTTCCATGGGAAGTCCCAACAGTTCCATGAAAGGATCCAGAGCATGTTTAATTGCTATTGATTACTATCTTTTTGGTTTCTATCTTGAATAAAGGCTTTTCTATTTCTGATTATTGCCCATTTTCCTTCCTTTCTAGCTTCTTTTACCTTTTGAACCTCCTTTCTTAATTCTGCTTGATCTTCTGGAATGAGATCTTCATTTATGAATATTCCCGTTCCTTTTAGACTTGAGGTTTTACTAAGTATGTCGTACTTATGATCAGTGGAGCTCACCTTTATGCGGATTAGTCTTCCTTTATTCTCGGTTAATTTCCCCAACCTTGTTGCTTCTGTGAGACACACTATTTCAATTTGTAATCTATTATGTAATTCTGTCTGGGTTAAGGCTAAAGTATCCTCATCTACTTCCTCTTTTAAACAAAATATTAAGGTTCAAGGCCCTTTTGTTACATTCATGGTCTAATTCTATTAATTTTTTCATTTCATCTTTAATTGGTTTGATATCTAACTTATCTACCACATTATTTAGAATAATGCGGCTACCATCAATTTTCGTTTTTATATGTACCATAAATTTTTGTTTTTATATGTAATAATTCGTAAGAAAAAACACTAGTAACTAATTTATTATTTTTAAAATTATATCACTTTTAATTTATTTCTATATTTTTTAATTTAATAATAATTAATTATTACTTTATAATAATTTGATTAATTTTTAAAATCAAAAAGTTTCTTAAAAACAAAAAAAAAAAATTCAATTATTAACAAATAGTAATTATATAATATGTATTTTAGAATGAGATTTTAATCGACCTGTAGATTTCCACATACAATTTGGAATTTTAGCTTCACCAGACTTTAAAATGAGGATTATTATTTTTACTCAGAACATAGAAACTTAAAATAACTTTTATAAAATAAATATTTATTTAACTATACAATTTCTAAAATATATTAACTAAATATATTAACTAAGACTAAATCTACATATATATTATAAATATAAATATTTTTCATATTACACTCTTAAAATAATAATATAAAATTAATTTATTATATTTATCAAAAAAAATTTATCTTTACAATATCAACATATATATTTAATATTATACATGAATATAATATTACTCACTCCATCTTTTTATTAAAATCACAAAAAAACTAGTTTAAAATTGCTCACTTATTTTTCACAAATTTACCATATTTCCTCACAAATTACAAACGAAACTAATCTTTTTATACTCGACAACTCATTTATTCAAATATAAATATTTTATTTGTATTATTTTAATATATAACATAATTTATATATAATTTTTACTGATTTATATATTAAAACCATTTTAATTGGTATTTCGTTTCTTAAGATAAATTTCTTTCTTTCATGCAATCAATACATTTGACAGAAAATAAATAACCAAAACAAAAATACAAAAGATTCTAACTCACTTCACTACCCTGAGTTAGTAATACAATTTCATTGAAGAACTTATAAAAATGGAAAATGACTGTAAAATTATTGTGGCAAAACCCCAACAATAACTTGTTCAGGTTGGTATTCGTGTCTCTGCACAGGATCCAGGGAAGCATTGTAACTGGCTATGACCTGGAGCTTCGCACTACACGGCTAGTAAAGGACAGCTGTTAAACTTAACGAGTTACATGGTATAGCATAGGCTTTGCAACCGAAACGGTCACCACAAGGACAGAGAGGTGGGCCCAGAAGTCATGTAAGCCATTACTGAGAATTTGGAATTGGGATAAGGGTTGCTGATACCAGCTTAAGGGTAGTAACATTCGAGGTAAAGTGAAGCCAAATGACTTGATAGTTAGGGTAGTAATATTAACATTAGAGGTAAAGTGAAGTCAAATGAGTTGATAATTATGGGGTTTGAAATGAGATAATATTATTTTAAAAGTAATAATATTAAGTTTCTAACTGAGGATATAGTATTATTTTAATTAAAAGATAAATTAATTAAAAGACCATAATTAATATTATTAGACATAAAGGGAAGTCAAATGAGTTGATAATTATGAGGTTTTAAATCAGATAATATTATTTTAAAATAAAATAATATGTTTTTAATGGAAATATTATTTTTAAAATAAAATAATATGTTTTGAATGGAAGATAGGGTATTTTTTAAATTAAAAAGAAAAATAATTAAAAAACCATAATTAATATAGAGATAAATTTTAATTTTTGATAGGTAAATACTCCTATGAATAGTTAATTTTTGTTTATAAAGGTCGAATTACAGATTCACAAAATTTAGCCTAAATTAACTTGTTTACGGCTCAAAATCATTGAGACATACACTGAAAACAAATTTCATGTTATGACTCTACAATAATTTGTTTATTTATGAAGAACAAAATGATTCTAGAGACAGCAAAAAAAAAATCATTTTATTAAATCAAATATACTTTTGAAATACACAAAATATTATAAAAGATAACCACAATAGTTTCAAGGTTATGATTCACTATTCAGCTAACTAAATAAATCAATCTTACATTGAAAAAATACATTCACAACATGGAATCTATAACTCAAACTTACTACAAAATTCTAAAACATAACATAGAAATCCTAGAAATAATTGAGGCTTATAATGGTAACAAAAGAAGTCAGATAATATAAATGAAATAGATGATTGTACGATAATTTGTTTATTTATGAAGAAGAAATTGATTCTAGAGACATAGCAAAAATAAGGAAAAAAAAAACATTTTATTAAATCAGATGTATTTTTGAAATACACAAAATTTTATAAAAATAACCATAATAATTAGAAGATTATGATTCATTATTCAGCTAACTAAATAAATCAATCTTACATTGAAAAATTACATTCACAACATGAAATCTATAAGTCAAACTTACTACAAAATTTTAAAACATAACATAGAAACCCTGACCACTATTAAAGCTTGCAATGAAAACAAAAGAAGTCAAATAATACAAATGAAATAGATAATCATAGAATAATTTCTTTATTTACAAAGAATAAATTGATTCTAGAGACATAACAAAAATAAAGAACAAAAAAATATTTTATTAAAACAGATATATTTTTGAAATACATCAAATTTTGAAAAATTATGATTTACTATTCAGTGAACTAAAAACTCAATCTTACATAAAATCTATACTCAAATTTATTACCATATAGAAACATTCTAAAACATAACATAGAAACCCTAACAAGCCCTTATCAAACGAGAAACATATCATAGAAACCCTAACAAGCCCATTATCAAAGGAGAAAGCGCTACAGTTTTATTTAAATATAGATGTTAGACGCGTTCGCGATCAACTCGTGCGGTCGAGTAGTTGATAGTAAAATGAGTACGACTCGTAGCCGAGGAAGCAGTAGCCATCCCAAGTATTCTGAGCACCGATGGCATTGGGGCAATGATACTGGAGGGTTGTGGAGATCCACGCAATGCAGTCGTTGCACGCATTTCCTTCCCTTCAATTGCAGGATGCTTGTCCGTAGATAGCACCACCTCCGTCAATTGAAAGCTCCAACTTGTAGTTGTCACCGTTGGAGTCCACGCCATCTTGCAGTTGTGACAACATGCTTTGGATCCCCGAGCTATATGCACTTCCGGCTGCGACTGTCTCCGAGTTACATAACCACGAATACTGCGCGCCCACCACTGAGTAGTAACGTTAGAGGTAAAGCAAAGGCAATCATCATCATGGTTACCTCGAATGAAATAATATCACCCCTAATAATAATAACAATCCTCAACTAATGCTATTGTTATCTTTATCAACATGCGGAGGACGCACCCGTTTTATAGCCCTCACGGGTTGTTTGGGTCAACGATAATGGTGGTTTCGTGCACGGCATTCTCAAAACTACCCCTACAATGGGGAAGACATTTTAATATTAGAAAATGGAGATGGAGGTGTTACGTTTTGTATTGTTTTTTTTAATATTACTCTCACATAATTTTATTGGATTGTGCGTATCTTAATATCGTTAAATGTAATAGAATTTTCAATTTTAAATACTAAAATTATATATATATATAAATAATATTTTCAAAAGTTTAGTTATATCTGAAGATATTTTAGTATTAAGAAATAGAAATAGAGATTTTGCATTTTGTGTAGATAACTATTTATTTCATATCATTCTTATTCAATTTTATAAAATTTGAGTATTTAATTATTGTTAAATATAATGGAATTTTAAATTTAATTATTGAAATTTATTTTAATTGTATTATCACATGGATTTTTTTCATTTTATATGAAAATTATTTTCTTAATATCATTTTTATTTAATTAATTTTATGAAATAGATGTATTTCATTTTGTTTTTGGTAATCATTTTAGTGAAATTAATTACATTTTTAAACAAGTTTATACTTCTTACCATTCAATTTCTTTTTAAGACTGTGTTAAATCAAAATTAAATGAAAACCAATTTTGTAAATGCAATCATGTCCATTATTAATTCCAAAGCATCAAAATATATATAAAAAAATTACAGCTAATTTTTTTCTTCTAATTATGTCAGCGCATAAATCAAAATTAAAATGAGAACAATTCTATAATGCAATTATGCTCATTATTAATTCGAAACAATTAAAATATATATAAAAAAAATGACCACTAATTTTTTTTCTTAAATCTAATTATATCAACATATAGTATAAAATATTCACACTAAAATTATTTCAACATTCCTTTCTTATCCTATTCCATATATTACAATACAATCTATAGACTACCCATAACACAAAATTCTCACATTAGAATTATTTCTAGTGTTCCTTTCCTGGCCTACTAGATAAATTGCAATTATGGGTTCCCAGAAACGAAGAGAAAGAAAGGCAACCAAAACCATCAACACCAAGGATTATGGCCCTGATATTTGAGCATTCAAATCGAAAAAAATGCAAATAGGAGCAAATAAAAAAACTTATAAATAGGAGCAAATAAAAAAACATAAAAATTATTTATATAGCTTAAAAATCATTCACATATCTTCTATTCTATTATTTTAATTATGCATAATGTATTAGTTGAAATTATCATATTATCAAATTTTGGTCATTCACAATTGAAAAATTGGAAAATTTTCAAGGGCATTTTTAATATAGACCAAGCCTTTCTTATAATTATGAATTAAAATTGTTGCATTTTTCTTAGAAAACCATTTTGGTGAGAAAAAGAGCCACATATATATATATATATATAACAAATATTTTCCTATCTTTGGAGTGACTAATTCACAATTGTGATAAGATGACTATATGAAAATGTCGTTTATAAATAATAATAAAAAATATATGTTTACCAGAATCATTTCATACCCCCATAATATGTTTGGTATTGCCAAGGTTCAAAGAACATGAAAATGAACTAAGCTATAACTTAATTTTAACTTTTAATTATTATTTTTAATTAGTTAAACATATATACATTTCGGAAAACATATAACAATATTCTTAATCATCTATTTTATTTTACGCCTACTTTACCAAGGAAATTCCTAATTTGTAAATGATCCTTACTACTACTAAGAAAAATATCATATATAAAGAATTATAAGAATATATGTCAAGATAAACAAAACTCCAAACTAAACTAAGCTAATGAATTTTTTTTATCAAAAAAATCATTGGTAAAATTTTTAATAAAGAAAAAAATCCACTTGTCATATGCTTTGATATCATTTAAATATACTAAAAATAACTAGTTCCATAGTTAAGGGTTATGGACAAGGCCATTGCTAAGTGGTTATAGGAAAAATTTATTAAAAGAAAAAACTTTCAATGTAGCATCTAAATAATCACAACCTAAATTTACATACTCACCCATATTTCTTAGCCATCCTTAATGAAAAAAACCTACTCATTATATGTTTTCTCAAAATAAAACTACTACATACATAGATATTTATATTAACAATCTTAAACATAAAATATATCAAAGTTTCCAATGAGGATTCTTTATCTAAAACATAGCAAATGCGTTCAAGCTTGGACTTCTTCATGAAAATGGGAATCAAAATGATTAGAATTATGAGGCTCTTTGTCTTCTAAAATGTACCATTGAATATGTATCATATATGAGTTTAAGTTTTTGAAACATTATTCGCCTAGTGTTTCCTTACTTATAAATATTTTAAAAAAATGAAATCAAAATCTTTGTAAATATCTTAAACTTGGATAATGGTGAGAAAACTTTATACAATTTTTCTTCTTTATCATATTTATTAGATATTCAAATGTTAGAAACATGATGGACATTTTTTTCCCTTTCAAGAAATAGAAAAGAAAATAGTGTGAAATCCATCAAGTCAATGGAGTTATTAGTTCATAAGCCCAATCCAACTCTCAACTTGAAACTATGACCTTCATGTTGATGCCTATGTACCCCACTTATTAGAAAAGTGTGAAAAATGTTGCAAATATTAGTATCAATCTTTTATACTCAAAATAAAGTAGGTGGGATCCCCTATTGTAGATAATTTAGCTTATCATTATTGGTGAAAAGTTTTGATGTAGACATTGAGGGTTTGGCCACAATGTGCCAACAAAGGTGATTGTCGTACTCTAGCACAATGTAGAGATTTTTAATCCTCCTCAAAGGAGGAATTTCTCACCTGAGCCATGCCAAGACATTAAATGTTAGATGGGAATCTAGACAACTACATGATTTAGATCATTACATAAATTATACATGAGTTCCTTAATTTTCATAGATCCTCACACAACCTTGCACAAGCTATAAAGATGCTTGACACAATTTTAAAGGGGTACACACCACATCATCTTGCAATCACAAACACATAAATATAATTCCTATAATATTGTTCTTTATATTACCTCAAAGAATCGAGTTATTACAATGTAGATCTGTGAATATTACACAACATCTTTTCAGAGTTCACTCAAAGTTAGACAAAAATAGGGCCACAATACCTCATGTTAATAAAGAATTTGAATCTCATTTTGGCAACATGTCTACATATTTCTCTCTATATCTCTCCCTATAACTCAATCGTTATGGATTTACATAGATTTCCTCTTTTTCCATGATCCATGGTCACTAGATTTGTCCTAGCTTAACCCATTTGACAAGATCCAATTGTCTCATCCACTTTTAGCTTGGTTATTTAAAACTCCTAGATTCTTGATCCTTCTTCCACAACCACAGAAAGTCCTTATATAACTACTTTCTCTCTCTACTTGCTACTTTCTTCTATCTTCCTCTGAATTCTTTCTATCCTATTTTATGGCTTGTTTTTCCTACTTTCGCTACTTGTATCTACACCTATTTTTATTCAAAATTGATCAAATTTTCTTGAAATAAATAAAGGAACAAATAGGCCCCAATGATAATCTATTGAATTTATGTTGATTCAATCCCTTTTATGTCAAATTGGTCCTTCCTATCATTGTGCTAATGGTCTCAATGCACCATTAGGGGAATTTTGAGGTCTAAAATGGGTGTCCTAAGAAAATTGTACAACCAAAATTAATTTTAGAACAACAATATGATTCAGGATGATTATTAAACCATGGGGTATGATTCAACACTTTTGGAGTAAAAGGTAAAAAGATTAAAAAATAATAAAATAGTAAAACTACTTTTTCAACTCATCTTTTCAACTTATCTCCCTAAGGATTTACTCAAATTTCCAGTGGGAGTACTTGTTGGATGGAAAATTTAATTCCTCATCTAAAGATTTCCCATGTTGCATTCTTTTGATGGGCCTTACTACATGAAAAATGAGAAATATTTGAAAAAATGTGATTGGAATTACATTTTTCATGTAATTTTCATTTTTCGTGTAGCCTGGTCCATAAAACATATTAAACATGGGTATTTCTTGGACGAGTAATCAAATTATGTATCCAACGAGTGTTTCCACTAGAAATTTGAGTAAACCCATAGGGAGATAAGTTGAAAATACAAGTTGAAAATATAATTTTCTTTTTTCCCTCTAAAATTTGATGATGTAGTCTAATCTTATTTTATTATTTCCACTATTATTTCATAATTTTCTTAGGAGTCCCATTTTAGACCTCAAAATTCCCCTAATGCTTTATCCTTGTGCTCCTTCTCCTTCAAACAAAGGACCCATCTCAGGATTTGCTTGCAAAGCTTGGTCTTTAAAACTATTATAGTCATCCATTGTAGTAGTTTAGATAGCATGAAAAACACTAGCTTGGTCAATAAATTGGGTTGTATTCTTTGCAATAGGTTGCTCAGGGAATGAGGCAAGGAAATCTTTCCAATGAGAGTCTACATCAAAATTGAACCTGCACAATTACATGTATTTGGCAATGGTAGTTGGTTGAATATTGTAGAGAGTATATATTTCCTTATGTGATGCCTTTTCTAAGATATAATCTGTTTGTCAATCACTTCATGCATACCAAATAAAGTTTGATTTTGCACTAGTTCTATTGTGATAAATTCTTGCTTAATTAATTTATTTCTTTGTTTATGTAACTAGTATAAAAGTCTATTACGATTGGAAAGAAATCAATGCCAATCTTGAACCTCGTGAAAACATCTCTTGTGAACTATGAGAACACTATTGAAGCATATGTCTAGAGGTGTATGTATGTGCAAATACTTCATTGATCTACTATTGGAATCACTGTGGGATCAAAACCAAAATTTTACAACTCAACAACAGTACTATACAAATCCATGTTTGTGACTCAATAGACTATGTGGGCTCACATAAAGAGAAATACCCTAGTACATTAGGGACATACTCTTTAATGGTTGGCCAAATGCTTTGAAGTTTATAGTTGATATCCCCAACATATTTGGTTAGTTTCCCTTTCTCCAAACTCAACTCATCGCAATATTATACAACATCAAGGAGTTGTTGTTATTGTTCAAGCAGAGTGGTAAGATTATTATAACTTGAGACAATTATTACCAATCAACCTTCCAATTGAGTTGACGAAGCCCTAATAAATTTAAGTAACTACTGCGATGACTAGTGTTGATGGTCAGATGTAGGCATACATTCAATAGGGTGGAATTTGGCTTGCAATGGTTGGCAACATGAAACAGACTTTTCAGATTATTCTTGATGTTAATTCTCTAGTTGGAGATAATATTCTTGCTAGAAATATTCTAGGATTTTGGAAATCGTATGAAAAGAAGGAAGATGAACAACATCAACAAATTATGTAAATAGGTGCAAAGCTACTTTAGAATAACTTGGGTCTGAACTAAGCGTATGGAGTTGTGTTAAGGAGTCAAAAGTGATGGAATTTGCTTACAATATAGGAAAAGTCTTCCTAGGCATCATAGTCATTGTTTCTAGACTCAGCTTAGGTTTACTGTATCCTTGAGTTCGGAAACTATCTCTATAGTAGTGAAATCCTTAGTTGTATCTTTAGGGTTAGATTGGTGAGAAGGACGATCATAAGTTGTTTCATAATGCATGGTAGTGTGAGGAGACGAAACATGGCTTTATGACAAAGATACAACAAGTGAAGGGACAGTGTGTGGTTCAACAATAGTTTTGGGCAAAATAGGTTCTTTAGGCTCATCATTGACAATATCTATAATGATTGAAGAACTAGGAATAGGACTAGAGAGATTGGATGCAACCTTTGTGAAATATTCTTACATGAAAGTGAATGAATCAAAAGACAAGGAAAAATATGGATCAAGATCGACAATGGTATGGAGCGCTAATGTTAAGGGCATCATAGAAGCTAAAGGAAAATATAGATATTTAAATGTTTTACCTTGAAAACTAGATAAAAAATTACCTTGTAAAGTATTGTAATTTAATAGTCAATATGGATTGTTCAATAGGCGAAAATTAGAAGATAGAAGTTATCTTAATTTAGGATTTTTTGGCATATAAGGAAATCCTCAGTTTATATGAGGGAATTGTACTCTGACTGTGTATTATTATATGCACAAAGAAAAGAGGAGAGGTTGTGCGAGAGCGAAGATGAAATTGAAGTGGATTTGTTGTAGGTTGTATCTGTTCATTTTGTTGGATAATATAAATAAAAAGATAGGTTGTCTTGTTATGGACGTAGCCCAAATTGGGTCAACCACATATATTTGTGTCTCTCTTGTTTTATGTTTTTATCTATTTATTTTTCTACAATATTTTATATGTTTAATTTATTTTCTAATTAATTTCTAACAATTGATATCAACATATAAGGTCTCTTTTCTCGATAAATGCATAAGAAGGAAGGATTCCTAGTTTGCGTGGGAGCTATGGCATAAGATGGTAGGTTTAGGGTTGAGAAATTCAACCAAAAAACCTACCAACTATGGAAGATGTAAATGGATGACTATTTGTATCAGAGAGATCCTTACCTACCATTGAATGGAAAAGTAAAGAAGCTGACAAGCATGATGAATGAAGAATACAATATTCTTGACAAAAAGGCACTCATAACAATATGACTATGCCTCACAATGTCGATGGCTTTCAAAATTTCAAAGGGAATGATAAAAAAGGGCCTAATGACAACATTGACCAAACTATATGAAAAAGCCTTCATGCCAAACAAGGTATTTCTTATCAAGCATTTATTCAATATGAATATATGAGAAGGTATAATTGTTCTCGATCATCTAAATGAATTTAACAAGGTTATCAGTGAGTTAAATTTTGTAGGGGTAAATTTTGAAGATGAAGTTATTATTATTTCTATGCTTATTTCCAGAAAGTTGAAGTGGCTTAGTCATGGCCACCAATAATTTTGTCTTTGGATCTAGTACTTTAAGGTTTGGTGATGTTTTTTGTGTTATCATTTGTGAGGAAATGCAACATAAAAACTTAAGTGAAACAATAGGTAATGCTTTGATTTAAAAGTCTAGGGAAGAAAGTTATAGAGAGAAAAGATCCCGTGACATCGTAGTAAGTCAAGGAAAGGAAGATCCAAATCCAGATTGGGGACATTGTGCTAGAAATGTGGAAAGAAAGGACTCCTGAAGAAATGATATAAATCTTGGAAGGGAAAAGAGGCAGATGGACAACAAGAGAGCAATCATGAACCGAATGTAATAGGTGATGTGTTACAAGATGCTTTTATTCTTACATTTGAAAATATTGTTGATTTCTGGGTGGTAGATTCATGGGCTTCATTCCATGCCATACCTAATAGGAAACATTTTCATGACTGTGTTCAATGAGATTTTGGAGAGGTTCATATGGCTGATGATAAATCATGTAAAACAATTGGAATGGGTAAGGTTTTCATAAAGTAAGAGAATGGAAACCAATTCCTATTAAAGGAGGAAGGGCATGTTTGAGATCTAAGAAAAATATAATTTCAACAGGGAAATTATGAGGTGAAGGCTATGTAACTACATTTATAGGAAAACATGGAAGGCCACTGAAGGAGCCTTGGTAATAAACATAGTTACCAATGAAACGAGAAAATTACCTAATACCTATTTCTTTGAGGTAGAGAAAAATCACTCGATTTTCAAAATAGTGATTTAGAATACAACATCTTTTTTGGAGCATTTTTTGACACTTTAAATTTTTTATGTATCAAGAATGAACCTTTTTTAAAATGTTAGTGATTTTCATTTTGATTTTGAAAAGTGTTAATGGAGCATCAACACATTTTTTTAGAGCGCTTATTTTTGACACTTTATATTTTTTTTATGTATCAAGTATAAACATTATCTTTTTGTTAGTGATTTTCATCTTGATTTTGAAAAATGTTGATGAACATCGACCCTTTTTCTTTAGAAGGCTTATTCTTTACAATTTAAGTTTTCTAATGTATTAAGTATGGATAATTTTTTAAAATGTTGTTGATTTTTATGTTGGTAATAAAACATCAAAATAAAAATAAAAATAAACATGACAAAAAAAATTAATATTGAATATAAAAAAGACAAAGAAAAAAAATCTATAAAACTGGTATATTATATTATATATTATATGTATTATATGAAAAAAATTAAATAATGATTTTTTCAAAAAAAATATAATTTATGGAAAAAAATTAACCGAAGAATTTTTTCTCAAAACCATTTTTTTTAAGTTAAAAAAATGAAAAAAATAAAAACCTCATCTCCCTCTCGGCTCTCTCTCACCACACACCACACACACACACACAACCACACACACAACCACACACCAATTTACCTAAAATTAAACAATAAAATAAAAATAAAAGTTGAAAAAATCTATAATGTTTAAAATTTAAAATTTTAAAAATAAATAAATTAATTAAATTAGATAATTAAATAAAAAAAAAAATAAAAAAATAACGATAAAAATTTAAAAAAGAAATCTCGCGACCCCCACCTCACCCTCCATACCACCTACTCCACTCCACCTCCCACCCTTCCCACCCACCCCATGATGTAATGTAACGAATTAGTAAATAAGTAAGAATCATGAAGGTAGTCCAAAAGTCACAAAGCAGAGTTGAAGAGTCGCCCACTCTTGTTAGAAATAGAATCTCGTAATGCATGAAAAGGGCTTTTGGGAGCTAATCGTTTGGCTAGGCTTAGTCTTAAAGTCAGGAGCTTGGGATTTTTGTGAGAGCCTTGGCTTCTCCATAGCATAGACAAAGTATGTTTCTTTAGAGGAGTAGTTGATGTTGACTTCATGTTCCACTATTGGGGCTAGTGATTCGTCGATGGTGTATGTATGATTGGAACTTTCACTTAATAAAAAGCTTAGATTCGACATGTTTTCATGCATATGTTGTAAATGTAATAGGGATATTCTTGTTATATTTGCAATGTATGTTATTTAACTTACTCTTATGCTTATGAACTATTTCATTTTTATTGGTACAAATCTTGTTGAATTCGTGATGTTGTATTAATTCATCATTGTTAACTTGTAAATTATTTCACATATTATCTTGTGAAGTCATTATGTTTGGGTGTTCCTCTCAAGTTGTGTATTATTGTAGGATTTTAAGGGGATCACTTATTTTCCCTCCCACATGATAGAACCTTCATGCATCTAACTTGAATCTCCGTATGGTCACAAACTTCTTCTCACCAAAGTCACTATAAATCACTCTATGCATAATTGCAGCTAAGACATATCAATAGCACCCATTGCATCAATAACCAGATCATATTCTAGATGGGACTCCTACACCAAATGATGCGAGGTCTAATTGGGACTTCATATTGGGGAGATCCCCTGAATGTTGGCGGGTCAAACGCCATCAACATATACCAACAACATCATGATGACACAGACTACATAATGACCACCATCATGCATGTTGGATCTAATATGCATACATAACCATATACATTTAGGCCATCAAGTCCAAGTGTTCGAACATGGAAGCTTTGATTCCATCTTGTAACATGTCACCCCAGATTTTGTAGGAATATACAAGGTAAGTTCCTCAGACAGAACACCAAAAGGACACCGCTCACAAACAGATCACAGATCAATACACTAGTATTTTGACGTGGTTAAAACCCTCAG
>APFE030433691.1:36540-91786 GCA_000404065.3 Pinus taeda | reverse complement strand
ATAGATAGATAGAAATTACTTCCTAATGGTTCTGCATGCATCTATATCTCATGCCAATAGCTTCCTCAGCACTAGTAAATCCTAATTACCATATTTGATCCAAAATTGATCTTAAAACCTCTAAGTCTAAGTCTTTAATACTATCGTAAAACACTATCGTAGAAGAAAAACCATGAAGAATGGTGGAAAATAGAGTAAAGCAAAGGTTGAAGTATCATTGTATTAGAACCGTTGGATCAGAGGCAACCTTGTGGGAATTACGATTGTGATTCAGTGACTTAACGCAGAATGTTGATCAAGTGCGCAAATCAATGGCAGAGATGGCATTATCACATTGCAGATTCCAAAAGGGAAGGACTTACCAAAGGCTCGAAGGCCATGCGATATGTTATTGCAATATGTCACATCGCAATATTGCATTGCAACAATATATGAGAATGGACCATAGCCCATGGCATTGTGAAGGGCCGATATGCGATACACCGATATCAACAATCAATGATCAGTGAGTGGACTAGAAACAATACAAAGACCCGTGATATGTGACATGCAATAGAACTGGACCCGATAAGAATTATAAGTCAGATGTAAATATATTTAAAGTCCAATTTTTGTGGATTCCTTTGTATTTCCCTATGTATTGATGTTTGGTCACATACAATGCGATATTACGATATTGTGATAGAATGGTGGACCCAAAAAATTTATAAATGTGGCCTTGTGTTATTTAAGTTCTGAGGTAAATGGTATTTTAGGCGGGCTTCAGGCAGTAAGTGGTATTAGACGGGCTCCGCCCGATCCCATACATTGACCAACACGTAGCATGTATCAAGGAGAGAGAAAGCCACTTTTTCGGGCGGGTGATCTCCGTGCAACTAAGTCACCCGAAATGCACATCAACCGTCAGATCAAATGGTCACAAATTGATGGTGCAGAATGCACGAGTAGGTTGGATGATCGGGATGAATGTGAACCGTCGGATGAGAACATATCTACAGTGTGGGATGCCAAAGGACCGATAACAGACAAGGCATAACAGCTATCTGATTCCTCTTTCTATGTATTTCTCTATGTAAACAAAGAAGCAATTTTTTGGGATTTTTAACCGCACCAGTCATTCCGTTTGAAAACAGGTGGCCAACATACCTTAAGTGTTTTACAATGATTGTTTAACGCTCAACAGGGAGTTGAATGGACAGCATTTAGGAGCCAAAAAACCCAAGAATGTAGATGAACAAACAAAGCTAAGAGGCTTAAAAGCAACTCTAGGGTAGACAAAGAGGATAGAGAAAAGGAGAGAAAGAGAAAGTAGAAGATAGAGAGCAAGAGGGACAGTATGTGCACTCTTTTAGACTCGAGGATTTCAAGTAAATCCCTGTTGTTTTGTCATTGTTGTGTTGAGACTCTATTAGAGCTCACACTTGTAATCATTTGCTCTTGAAGACATAATATAGATGTCGACATTGAAATCTTGGACTAGGAGACGTAGCCAGGAAGTCTGGTGAACTCAATTATTTGTTGTGTTGATGTGTGTGTTTATTATGTTTGTTGTCTATATTATTCCCAATATTTTTGATCTATTGCACTAAGTAATATAGGCATTCCTGCACATGAGTCTGTAATACCTTAATATTGATTTAAGATCTCATTTTCATTCCAAGTGTTATTAGAGTATCTGATTTTGGTTTTGTTAAGGTTAGACAATCTTGTGCTGCATTTTGGATGCTAACTAGATTAAAGCTCAGACTAGGAGAAGGAGAAATTGTTGAGGCTAATGCAGAGATTGGAAGAGTCTATTCTTAGAGGAGAATGGCAAAAGAAGCCCCATTGGGATCAAAATCTCATTTCATGGATAGTTTTATGGCCATGCGAGCCATGGTGGAAGAGATTTATCTAGAATTTAAGAAGGGTCGAGGTAGAAACACTTCAACACCTAAACCAAACAAAGGAGTAGAGAAACCTTTTCTAGTTGCCTCTCCAGAAGGAAAAGGAAAAGGAAGAATGCCTCCTCCACCATATCCTTCATCATCACCTTCATCATCACCTTCATCATCCTCATCATCTTCCTTGCATAAAACTAGCCTTGATAAGAAAAAGAAGAAAAATTCCTTGATTAAATTAGATGTGAAGTTTGATTTGCCAATTTATGATGGAGAACTCAATGCAGAAAAGCTAGATAATTGGATAAGACAAATTGATGTATATTGTAGGGTATAGAACATTGATTCAGAAAGGAAGAAGATTCAATTGGCTAGCCTTCAACTTGGAGGAACTGCACTGGTATGGTGGGAAGGCCAGACACAAGCTGATATGCAAAAACATGGTAAAATCATTTCTACCTGGAATGAATTTGTTTCTGCTATCAAAAGTCAATTCTATCCTTTAGCTTACATGCAGCGGGTAATAATTTGTTGGCAAACTCTTCTTCAGTTGAAAGATCAGAGTGTACAAAGTTATACTCAGGAATTCAGAAAGAGAGCTTTAACTCTAGGTATATCATTAGATTAACCTGAGACTTTATTGAACTATATAGGTGGTCCTCATAGCTATTTAAAGCATACTATTCTCATGTTCAATCCCACTAGCTTAGATGATGTATCAGTCCAAGCAACACATCTAGAGGGTAGAGGTAAGAATATAAACCCAGAGCTTGGGGGAACATCTAAATATTCAGTAAGAAAGAACAAGGAAAATATGAAACTTAAATGGAAGGAGAGGAAAGAAAACACTGTAAAGAAGAATTAACCTTCATGCACTCATTGCAAGAAAGAAGGACACAATGTGGCACACTACTGGGCTTTTCGTCCAAAACGGAGACCTAAGAAGTTCTGTGGTAAGAAGAAAAATAATGTTACAGCTATTCAGTAAGACTTAGGATTAGATTCAGGCGATGAAACAAGAGTTACAACCACAGGTATTAAAGGTAACGATTTTGAAGCATCCACAAGTAATTCTACACAATTTGTTGATAATGGAAGTAATGAGAGGGAAAGAAATGATCTTCTTCCTATTAGAGTAATTTCCAAGCATAGTAAGATTGATACTTTATTTGATAGTGGATCACAAGTAAATTTGGTTTCTGAAACAATTGTAAAGAATTTGGGATTACAAACAAAACCTCATGAGAAGCCATATCCATTAGGTTGGGTGTGTGAAAAAGAAAAGGCTACAAGTAACAAGACAACATAAACTTAGGTTTGCTATTGGATCAACATTTGTAGATGAGGTTGAGTTATATATAGTTCCATTGGATATATGTGGTATTGTTTTCGGAAGTCCATACTTGTATGATAGGAAAGTTATTTTCTATAGAGCTGAAAATAAGTATCAACTCACTAAAGATGGAATGGAATATATTGTAAGAGCTCATAAACTCAAGGGTAACTATTCTCTCATAAACTCAGGGTAGATGAAAAGAATTGTGAATTCAAGTAAACAATTTTAACTAATGGTTGTAAAGGCAAAGGATCCTGAAAAATCAAATGCATTTGAAGGTTGTGATTCTAAATAGAAAGCTAATTTAGTTAATGTTGTTTTAGAGTATGATGTTCTATTTCAAGAACCAAAAGGTCTGCCACCCAAGTGAGAAATACTACATGATATTTATTTGCAACAAGATGCTCCATTACCTAACATTAGAATGTACAGGTTATCATCTTTATAGAATGTAGAGATAAAGAAGCAGGTACAGTAGTTGCTCGATAAAGGGTTTATATGACCAAGTACATCACCATGTGGATCTCCAATCATGATGGTGAGAAAGAAAGATGGTTGTGGAGAACGTGCATTGATTATAGAGCACTAAATAAAATAACGATCAAGAATCATTATCCTCTTCCTCATATTGATGATTTATTAGATCAATTGAAAGAAGCAGTTCAGTTTTTTATGTTAGACTTGCAAAGTGGTTATCATCAGGTCAGAGTTGTAGAACAGGATGCATGGAAGAATGCTTTCAAGACAAAGGAAGGACTTTATGAATGGTTGGTTATGCCTTTTGGCTTCACTAGTGCTCCTGCTACATTTATGAGAGTTATGAATGATGTACTCAAACCATTTATTGATGATTTTGTAATTGTTTATTTAGATGACATTATGGTTTTTATTAGGACATGGGAAGACCATGTAAAGCATGTAAAACAGACTTTTGATGTTTTAAAAAGAGAAAATATCTATGTAAAATTGTCAAAATGTGAATTTAGAGTACGCGGAGTTAGAATACCCGAAGTTTAACACTCTAGTGAGAGATTCTTGGAACCACATGGGGGATATTGTTTCCTCCCATATGGAACATATACTAGAAAAATTGGAGACTCTCTCCTTGGTTTTGAAGATCTCATAGAAGAAAAAAACAAGTCCATGAAAATAGAGATTAAGGGCATACAAAGCAAATTGGAGTTGCTCCTTCCACTGATGGCCACAAAATAATCTCCCTAATGCTACTCATTCATACATTCAGGAGCATGAATTAAAAAGGAATCGACTCTTGGATTTTGAGGAAGCATCATGGTGCCTTAAGAGCAGGGCTATTTGGATCAAGGAGGGGGGAAAAATACAAAAAAATTCACCGTTATGCAAACCATCGGCACAATACAAATTCTATCTCGAGGATTGATGATGTTGAGGGCAACCATATCCAGTCATTGGAGGATATCTCCAAAGTTGCCACCTCACACTTCAAATTGGCATATGAACGCAAATAAAACATCGTTGCTGAAGATCTCGTTTGGGGGCTTGAGCACTACCCTACTATGTTTGACAAGGTACCAAATCATGCTATGTATAGTTGTATCACTCAGGAGGAATTACTCAGCATCATAAATTCTTTCAATGGCGATAAGAGCTCGAGACCGGATGGGTGGATGGTGGAGTTGTTCATGCACTTATTTGATCTTTTAAAATATGAAATTGTGCAAATTGTGGAGGATTCTAGACTCATTGGGAATGCACACCACTACATCAAGTCTACCTACATTTCCCTCATCCCGAAGCGCAATCCTCCTATCTTTTTTGAGGACTACATGCCTATATAGCTGTGCAACCTTATCTACAAGGTTATCTCAAAAACCATTCTTGGGTATTTGAGAAGTACTTTATCACGCCATATATCCCCTTAGCAACATGGGTTTCTACAAGGTTGACAAATTCATGACACCGTTTATGATGCACAAGCATGTATGCATTCGATCCATGAAAAAAATCTAAACGTTGTCATCTTGCAAGTTGATCTGAGGAAGACTTTTGACAGCATGGATTCAGGTGACCATAGGGTAGTCCTTTTCAAAATTGGCTTACATCACAAATGTGTGGATTGGATTATGGCGTGCGTCATCAATGGGGATTATGTTTTGGTCATAAACAGTTACCCTTCTAAATTCTTTCGGGTTGGATGGAAACTGAGATAGGATTGCTCGCTATTGTGGTTGCTATTTATTTTAGTTGTGGACGGCCTAAGCCTGCACATCACTCATGCTATAGAATGAGACCAATTCTAGGCACCCAAGATTGGCCACAACATCAACATATCTCATGGATTCTTTGTTGACAATGTGCTAATCATGGGTATGTTACATTGTCTCGCTTGGTTATGCCTTTTTCATATATTCAAAAAAATTTCCAATGCTACTGGTTTGTATATGAATGCTCAGAAATCTATTTTGTATCATGGAAATTGTGATTTGGATATCATTGCTTACATAAAAAACCTATTTGGTATTGATGCCAAGTTGATGAGTGAGGGAATGAAATACTTGGGATATCATATAAAACCCTGTAGTTATAGAAATGTCGATTGCCTCTCGCTAGTTGATAAATTTTTTAGGAAAATTTCTAGATGGGAATTTAGGAATTTATCTATGGGAGGCGTGTCAACCTTTCGCAAGCTATCCTAAACCAACTTGGGGTATACTGGGCCCATCTTTTCCATATTCTTACTGCCATCATACAATCACTCAACTGGGTTATGGCTAATTTTATCTGGGGGGTAGTCATGAGAAAAAGAAATTTCACCTATCTAAGATATCCAAGACCACTCTGTCGAAGGTCATGGGGGGATGGGGAATTCTAGACCTCCGTCGATTTGGATAGGCATTACTTATCAAGTCATTATGGAGGGGCATTTTGGGTACAAGAACCTAGAGTCTGGTCATCAGTCAAAAATACTTCAAGAATCATGACTTTGTATACTAATTCTGAAAGGAAACCATTGGTACTAAAAATTGTTTCGCCATGTTGCTCATTTTCCAGAAGGTCGCTAAGATCTTCATATAACACCTAGCTTGGAATATTTTCTCGGGCCCACAACATTCTTATTAGCTCTGATAGCATCCTCAGTTCTGGCGATGAGGACAACATCCCAGAACAACTTATTGATACTCTACATAGAAGCAACATTTTCTACTATTATCAAGCCATTTGTACTTGGAGGGGTGCATATCCTATCTGGAAGTGCGCATAGGATTTGGGTCTATCTAGTTATTGGAACCTGGAATGGGATCACATTGTTGCTAGGATGAAACAACTTGGGATTTGTTGTACTAGAAGTCATGACAAATTAATCTGGTTGAGGAAGATGAAGAAAGATAACATTAATGTGGCAGACATATAACTCTCTCTCTTTGTTCTGAGGATGCAAAACTCACTGAGAAACATGTGTTATTTTCCTCTTGGAAAACTAAAATCCCTAACAAAATCTTTCTCTTCACTTGGCTTGTTTTCCATAACAAAAAACTTACTTGGGAAAATTTGCAAAAGTGACAATGGCATGGATTTGGCATCTATCCTATCTGCAAAGAGGAATCTGAAATCAACAATCATATCTTTCTCACTTGTCCACGTACAACTTAGGTCTGTAAAGGACTTTCTTTAGACATTGGTTTTCCATATATCTAGCATGTTTGCATTGTAGATTGTCTACAATGGTGGAGCTCACAAAAGGCTGACTGGAGAATTATTCTGCCTATTCTATTTTTGTAAATTTGGAAATGGAGAAACAACTACATCTTCTAGAATTGCCTTGGTAATTTCTTCAATATTATTGAAAATGTTATCATTGACTACACTCTATATTCCACAAAAGGCATGTGCTCCTTGACTCCTAGACATAAGAGGAATGAAGTCCAACTGATATACCCTATGGGTTTTTTTTGATGGGGCTGCACAATGATACACATGTGGTTGTGGGTTTTGGCTTGCCATCTCAGAGACACTAACATTTAGAAGTTTCTGGCACTAATACAAAGGTTGAGGCAATGGCCTTATGTGTCCTTCTATGGTTCACAAATTTACAGGATATTCCCTTCATTCATATCCATGGACTTTCAAAAGTTATTATCGATCATATAATGGGATTTGCAAACGTCTCAATTCCATTATTACTTAGATGGCTGAAGAGGATCGATCTTCTATAGATGCAACTCAGCAACTCCACTATCAGTCATGTTGACACAGTACAGAATATGGATGTAGATGAATTATTGAATAGGGGCTTAAATAATAACAGTGGAAAAATGCACTTAGAAATTATCGTGGGATAGAAGGTCATTAATATTAAAGACTTCCTTTCCCTTGACTAGCTTTTCTCCACCCTTTCTCCTTTTTGTACCTTTTTGTAGTAGTGCTTACTACTACCATTTCTTTTTTTTGCTTTTAATCATCTAGGGAGATGAATTATTCTAATATACATTATACGTACAACTTATTCGTATAGATTACCTTCTGATGGCATCTACTTTACATTTTCGTCTTCGAATTTGGCATGCATCTTTTTCATGCAATCATTTCATATCTGCTTATGTATATGGGATATGGAGAGTTTATTTCTCTTTACATATTTTTGTAAGTGCCAACTCTTGGCCACATATGGTTTGGCATTATATAAGGTTTCTCTTATATTATGAAACATTTGAAGGCATATGTTATCTTCTATATCTGATATTAATATACAAATTATGCTTTTTTTCGTACTGGAAAAAAGTGAGCCATCTACAACTCAGATCCAAGCATTGGTGTCATTTGGGTCATTTCACTGCTTCCGTCTACAACCCATACCATGCATAGGATCCACCATGGTCAATTCATTGTTTCATACACCCTAAATCACTAAGTATTAATATGGAGCGAATTGTATGATTGAGAGCTTGCCCTCTGTCTCTACACCAATATTGCAGATTCCAAGTCTGCCCTCTATCTGAACGCCAATATCGGAACACTTGTGCATCTATCAGTTGCATCTCTCGGTGGGAGTGCCCAACTAGTGCTCACAACTTCCATTAGCGCTCTTCCTGTCCCTATCTACTAAGATTTCTTACTAAATATATGTCCCGTTACCATGTAACCACTGAAAAATTTCGACTTAACACATAACCACAAACTACATGGCCTCATTAAGGGATGGTGTGTTACCAACATCTTGAATGGCGTAGAGGAAATCCCCTCACTGAGGCCACTCGTGGACTCCAATGAAGTGTACAAGTTACGTCAAGCAGCACTTAAATTTCCATCATTCGCAAGAATTAATGCACTGAAGAAATTATGGTGCCTTCTGCAGGAGAGTCACATAAACAGATGTTGCATCACTGGGTTTTATGCAATTCATGTTCTAGTGTGTCTCATAAACTCCTCTTGCCGTGAAGAGATTGGCAATGAAAAGTTCAGGAGTTGTGAAGAGACTTTGGGAATTTTGCATCTGGTTCCTATGACCTAGGAAACTATGAAGTCCCGGGTAGAGCCAGTGAGCATTAGGTCATTGGCCTTGATCTTGCATAAAGGAACTAATGAGGTTAGACTTCATGCTACCATTTTATTACAGAAGGTTTCCACTTGGGTATTTGATTGGGAATTTATTGCCAGGGAAATGATTGATATTTTCCGAGGGCTCTTAGAAATCATAACCCGTAAAGTTTTCCATCAGGTGACAATGGCAGCCTTGAATGTTTTGATAGCAATTTGTGAAAACTATAGAAAGATAAGACTAATGGAAATCGAGGCAAGCGTTGTATTTTATCTGATCGAATTACTTCTAGAGGCCGAGAAGTCCAAGTGTGAAAAGATGTTAGATTTGTTGCACATGTGTTGTCAGAGAAAAAGCGTAATGTGTGAAAGATTTTTTTTTATAATGTATATATATGTTGCCCATGCGTTTTGGATTAGACATGCCAATGATAATGGCCATTTGCTTTGAATGTTTCATGGATCACAAAGGACTCCATATTTTGACAGAGTAGAGGAGGAGAAGAGTTGATTATCTGAGAGAAGGAGCATAGATTTTTGTCTGAAAGTGGATAGTTTCATGTTTTTTTATCTTTCTCTATGATTTGTGTAGTTTTCTATTGTGTTTGTAAAAGTGAAGAACCAACTAATGAATAAAATAACATGATGTAAATTAGTGGGTTTTCACGTTTTTTGGTACCCAGAAAATGTATCACTAGTTTGATTCTGTGAGTTTGATATGTTATGATGTGTCTTTTTGTGCTTCAGGCTTCAAGAGCATCAGTTACAGGTTATGTTATGAGAATGATGTGTAGATAGGCGAGCTGCATAATTGACTATTAGATATAGTCCAATATTGAGATTGTCCTATCGGAGACCTAGAAGCGTCAATTATACAAAGTTCATCAATGATGGTTAGAGGCAACTATATCTTAAATAAGTTGAATCAGAAGCTTGAATATTGTGGTTGTGAAAAGAGTGTTGTCAGAAGACTTCGGAGTGGGTATAAGTGCTCCAGTCACACAAAATGTGACTATATGTAAGTTATGTTTCTTGTAATAAGATTTGCAATGATGTAAATGTAAGAACTAAAGGGGGACTTGTTAAGAAATAAGGCTTAAATTAGTAAATAGGTAAGATTATGTTGTTGGTTGTTGGAGCTTTTTTGAGATATTTTCTAAAAATATTCTCCTTGTTTAGAATTTATTGGATTTTATTAGCACTATTTATGTAGCTTTTACTTTGCCTTTAAAAAAATAATACCAATAATTTTGTGTACAACCTATCTTCTCTTTCAGTTTCTTTTTATAACACATAACAGACAACGAAAAATATCACGACACTCTTTTGAATTATTATGTGGCCTTCACACTACTATTGATGTAAATTAAATATTCGTTCTTGCCATATTATTCAACTGATACACCATCATTTTTATGCATACCATTATTTCCACTATCTAGAAAGAACTTCATATATCAAAACACAAAGGGACAAAAATCATGTCCTGAAAACAAAAAATAGAATACAGAAATACCCCTACCATTCATACTTATAACGTCAATTTCTCGTATTTCACACGATGTAGAACCAAAAACCCTATCAAACATATTTTATACAAAACCTAAAGGTTGATTCCGCTCACTGCTTTGCAATGAGAATGAAGCCCAAAAATAAAATATCGACTATATAGTAAGAACTTTAGCCAAGGCACAAGCATCTTATGTTATCCAAAACAGTAATGTTTCGTGAGATAAGCAATCTTGCCTCTTCCTTGGTGAACTACAACTTCAAAAAGCTAGTTAAGAAGCTCCCTGAAACTCATTCATAAGGATTAGTTATGACTGACTCAACCCCAACTTTGATCACAACCTCAAAAATCTACAATATTGCTTGAATCAATAGAGTAGAAAAAAAATCTTGGCACTAATTTACCAGATGCTTACTCAACCTACTTTGCAGTTAGAGTTAAATAGCAGTTCAAAAAAGTTATTGAATTTCATCTCAACTAACTGTTACATTCCTCCATGACAGTCTAGCCACCTAACCATATTTTTATTAAAAACTTCATTATATTCATTTGGAATACATAAGATAAAGCAAGTCTCTCAAATCAAAACCCTCGGTGGGCTGATAAGACGAAGTATATTTACGTCGAAAGACATTTTATTTGTTGCCTTGGGTGGGCAAACAATGTTCATTCCAACCAAAGGGAGAGCTTGATTTTAACCCTTTTAGTTAATTAAATTTTTCCATGTGTTCATCTCTCCCACTAATAGAAATTTTCCATCTGTACACAGGTTCTCCCATACCTTCCTATGACCATTTTCTACTCACGTAACACTCTACCATACTTGTGTCTGTAGCATTGAAGAGAACTCCACCATGCACCTCTAACCATTTTGTACTGCCGCAATACTCCCTACAACTTTGAAGAGAGCTCGCGCCATTGCCAAAGCTAAGCATGGAAAGGCTCAAACATTATCTCACCTACATAATTAGTTGAAATATGGGACACTACCAACGAACTCCTAATGATAGTAGGTGTTGATATAGGGCATGATCAACTATGGTAGACCGACCTTCTGAAGTGCTGGAAAGTGCCTACAAAATAGTCAACAATAACTTTGTCACGCTTTTGTCTGCACACGGAAAAACCTCAATCAAACAGGGAACTACACCTCCATTGGCTAGTTTGGTTTTATTTTTAGGGACAATACATAGAGTAAATAGTCCATTCAAACTCCCCTTAATAGCCGAATGATATATATTCTCTGCAAAAATCTTCAATAATCCATCTATGATTCCTTCTCTTGATCCAATTTCTTTGGCATAATTTCTATTGCTTGCCAATTTTTCCACAATAGATGCTACATTAATTATGGCCTCCAAACTACACGTTTCCAACACCCATTCCAAGGTTTCCATTACAGAACGCCTCTTTAGAGCTCTTTCAATAGATATATCGCTGACAAAAAACATTGAAATTATACTGATTATTTCTTCTACAACCTCACGATCTACGCACACTTGAGAATTAATAGAGGTATCTCAGTCTCAAACATGGATTAGAATAAGCTAAAATCCCTTTAATTGGAGGCACTGTCTATTCGTTTCGCCTCCTTTGACTATATTTCTCAAGTTTTTCAAAGTTTCAACTTTTTTATTGTTTCATCTTGAATATCCTGAATCATTTAGCGCACCCTCCTCAACTCTACAATGGGCTTAGGTGTTGATATTCTGATGAGCCCATTAGAACTATTAGCAATGGGCCATTCCAGTATCGACCTATGAAGGTGTGATTGGGGATGATTTCTTTGCTTTGAAGAACCTGCTTAGTCATTGGACATACATTACAAGAACCTGTTTCAACTTAGTCTCTTTGAGGAACCTGCTTATTCACTTGGCAGATGGCAAGGATTTTTCCTATAAGATTACAACGAGTATTACTAATGAACAAGTTTGACTGGCAGACTCACAAAGTGTTGATTTGGTAAGGATTACTTTTCAGATATCCTAGCACATCACTAATACCTTCAGTGGCAACATATGCAATGAAATTACAGGATAGAAAATCTGTTGCGAGATAATACTTTGAAAACTTGCAAGGTAACCCATTCTTGAATAGGTTGTCTAATCCTTTTGAAGGTTCGTGAAAATCCACGACAGTTAGGTTAGCATCATTGAAGTGAAGATCCTACACCGAGTAGCTCATCATCATTGATGTGAGGATCATGAATTTGTCCCTGCATTCCATAATCGTAATTTCCTTCACTAACTAGACTCTTCCATGAAAAAATATCTCCTTTCATATATGTTATTGTGTTCATGTGAACCAATATCACTCCAGTATTTTACCTTAGGAAACTGATCGAGACTTTTGCATTGTTTAGTCCGTACGGTGCTTGAGATGGTGTTGTAAGGCAATAAGAAATCATGGTGGAATGTTCAAAATGTACATATTTTTTTGTATTAATATCCAACCCCTAACCTATATATTTTTCTTTTTTGTGATATGAGTACTGCAATAGCTCTTGATTTATTTATTTAAATGATACTAATTTTCATTCAACCATTTTTTAGAGTTTTATTCTGTTTTATGACTCTCCAAACTTTTTGGATGACTTAATGAGTTAGAAATTGTTTGCAGGATTAGAAATACTTCCTTTCCTTTTTTCATGTTGTTACTTTGGTTGACAAGAGCCACTGGCCCATGCGAATTTCCCCATAGTTGGCAAGGTATTCATCTTCTGTTCTTTTACACCTCCTTGGATTTCTTCTGTTGTTACATGTTTTAGTTAAATTAACTAGTACATATAGTTGTTTCTTTGCATCCTTTGTGTTAAGTGACAACTCTATGATGTAGGTAAAATTTAAGGATCATAATACAACTCCTATCTAAGAGTGTTTGAAATCAAAATCAAGCACTTTTCACCATGGAATAAAGTTGAATTTCACTAAGTTAAATCTTAGAAAAATAATTTTGTTTTCTCTACTTTTTGAAAATTATAAATTGAAATCTAATTATAACCTAATTTTAATTTATATGTTAAAAGTTTCAAATCGGCGACACTGAGTCAAATTAGCCTAGAATTTATTTTGTGACCTACTACCATACTACCTTGGACAGGTAGTGAAATCATGCAAAATGTACTCACTAGAATGAGATATGGTACAAAACAAAAAGACATGGTAATGGGTAAATAGAACCAAACCTAGTAAATTATAATCTAGACTGTAAGAAAATCTTATGTTATTTTCCAAAGCCTTTAATCTTCATTTACGCATATATGAAAAGTAATTTCTCGATAATACTAATTTGAAATAAGGGGCAATATGTTAATGGAAAATTGCATTTCTTATGCCTTTACTGGCCCAGAGCGATGGTGACCTTACCCATACAGGTGTCAATATTATCAAAAATGTTAGTTAGAAGATCCATTGAGAAATTGTTCGTAAACTATTAGTGGTGATCATCCAAATTCTTGCGTGTCTCTTCTCTTGCATCGACAGAGTAGTGTCTTATATGAGAATGTATTGGTACATTCCTTGAATCCTTTTTCCTTCTTTGTGTGCTTAGAAATTGCATTGTAAACTTATTTCAATGTAATTGCCAGGTTTGTGGGATAACTATTCTGCCAAAATCACCAAAACTTGCATATGATTTCATCCCTTTGAGATTCATGCCATTATAGTCAAGTCAAGCAGACCGTAATGAAAATGGAAATTTGACAGACAAATAACATGATAATCCTTCAACTTCACCAATGAACCAAAACCACGACCCATTTATAACTATATGAAGTTTCCTATCATTTTAGTCTTGCATGAGAAAATAGAAGTATTAATATGCTATTGATTTCTAACTAGATGATATGATACAATAATCTATATGTACGTATATTAGAATTTGTTTTGGAACAATGGGAAATAATGGAAGTTAAGAAGATAGCACTATGAAATGGAAAAATGTATCTTTTCTCAATGCATGTTGTCAACAATTACAAGAGAACCTCAAAAATGAGATTTTTTTCGACTGCTTGCAATTCTGTAACTATCCTTGACATTTCTTTATTTCAATAATAAACTTAAAACATTGACACCTGACAAGTGAAATGAAAGAGAATTCTTCTCTCATATTTTCCTTTTGACTAGTGAACTGATTATTGAAAATCTTAGAAAAATAGTTTTGTTTTCTCTACTTTTCGAAAATAAACGAAATTCTAGTTATAACCCGATTTTAATTTATATGTTAAAAGTTCCAAATCAGTGATAATGAGTAAAACTAGCCTGAAATATAGTTTGTGACCTATTGCTATAATATCTTGAACAACAAGTGAAATCATTCAAAATGTAGTCGCTAGAACCAGGTATGATACAAAACAAAAAGACATGTTAATGGATCAATAGAACCAAATCCAATAAATTACAATCCAGATTGTAAGAAAAGATTTTATGTGATTTTCCAAAGATTTTATTCTTCATTTATGTAGTGTCTTAGTCATCTCATGACCCTACTAGTGATGGGAAGCTAATATTAGTGAATATAGAGAAATTCGTTCATTACTTCCAACCATGGTAGTTATGGTTCCTTAAGGTGTAGCTAACTTGTTCCTTATGGTGAGTACGAATTGTGGTATATTTCTTTCGAACCCAGGGATCGGTTTGTTTTTTCCTATTCTATTATCATTAAATTAAATTGCGTGTTGATTTTGCTACTATATTTATCTAGTGGTATATTTTTTCCTTCCCTTATCTCTCTCAAGAGAGTATGCCATGTGGTTACCATTATTAGGGTTAAACCTCACGATTCTTAATTGTCCCTTTGTTTTTTTCCTTTCAGAGATTTTTCGTTCAGCAGGCTTTGTTTGTCTTAAAGTCTACACGGATTTCTTTTATAAGGTTTCATATTGGCAGCCCTATGAGCTTTTAATATTAGTTGATGTTATTCAATGTTTACTTGCATGAAAGGAAAGAAGGCTATATTTTTTTATGGCACACTTCTCAAGAGTCTCACAGTAATATGTCTATTTACTAGGTACATGTGCTTTTCTAGAGAGTTTGGTTGATTGATAAAGATATAATACATAATAACCCACTCATATGGTGACCTATTATTAGTTATAAGTGATAAGAGGATAAATCTTATAATACTAATATTTATGATAACTTCCATGTAAATTATCAAATACTTGAAGCTAAAGGTATTCAAAAGAAAAATGAACTTAATTGGATGAAATAAATAGGAACAAAAAGGAAAATGAAAGGTAGAAGGAATAGATGCATGATTTTGACAAAGAAATAGGAGAAGTTTCCCTCCTACATGAAGTTGAGGAAGAAGCAAAGGGAGACAACATATTATCAAATCAATTGAAGGAAATTGTTTTAAAGTATGACGAGAAAGTTACTCAAAAGAAACAAGATCTTATTTTGCAAATGTAGGGTATTGAAAATAAAATGCATGTCATTAATGAAAAGGATCGAGAAATTACTCGCTTAAATATGAAGGTAGAAGAAGTAGGTGAAGCTCCATGCAATGAAGGCACAAGTTCCAAGCCCCACAAAGCCAATACTGAAGAAAACTTTGAAAGTAATCCTTCAAAGGCCAAATCAAAGTGAAGCACAAAAGAATATTTAAAGTGTTACTACTCCAAGAAGTAATGTTGAGGTAATCAAAGAAAAGGAACAACAATGGAATGATCCACCTCCAAGAAAAGATGTCTTCAAGATATCATCAAGGCAAGACATGTCAACCATGTACACTCACATATTTTTTGTGTATTTTTTTCATGGACCAAATTTGGACATAAGGCTAGCGATTCCAAAGCACCTAACATGGATGAATATCAAGGCTATTATCGAAAACCTAAGAGAAATTTTATGAGAACACAAGACAAATATCCAAATTACATCATCAATAGAGAATATACGTGAGTTGTTCTGTAATTTAGGCATGAAAATGGATGCTTACAATGCCATAAATATGGACATATAGCTCATGACTGTAGATATATAATTGAATCTTCCATGAATAAATATAATATTAGGTACATGAAGGTTTGAAGAAGAAATCGAAAGCAAGAAGAGCAGGTGAATGAAAAAATCTCAAAATTCATGCTATTATGATTTGTAGATGCACAAGACAATGATGAAGCTATAGGACCAAAGGAAGATGTCAAGGTTTAGAATGATCCTACAACAAAGAAATTTCATATATCATTCTAAAAGATTCGGCTTGAAGACTCCCTGTATTGTAAATTTTGAAAACAAGGAGTCTAAATAGAAACAACTAAAAATTGAGGATTCATAGTCATTGTACTTAGATTTGTCAACTATCCCAAGCATATCACCTTCAGTGAGAACTCATGGTGGAATTCAAGATATTATAAATTTGTAGTTCGATTCCTTTTCCAATTGGGTTGTAGGTCTTACATCCGATTATGGGGGTGGCATCAAGTATTACTGCATAACTTGTATCACAAAAAGGATAAATCTACAGGCTAGGAGTGGCAACGTGGACATTTATACAAAAAATTAATTACATTTTAAACATTCTTTTGCGATTTATTACTCGCTCATAGCACCATCTCAAGAACCGTATGAATTGGTAAACTCTGTGTAGTGTGAGACCACCTGACCATTTCAGGAATTAACATCAAATTTAAGAAAGACATCAAAGATATACATGGTAAGATTTAAGAAAGATATATTAGAGATATTGCTTTAATAATCATAATTTTTTAAGGAAGTGTTGTAGCGGCTGCAATGCCCTCCCAAATTTTGGCCTGCATCCAATTTCAGAGCGTTCCATTGTTTTTTCCTTAATATTTTCAAGCACATGGGCTCATCCCATGAGACCATGTTGAGTCTTTGCACCCTCCTCACTTGACCATTCATCATACATCTTTTTTCATGTTGGTCACAATGTCATGCTTGTAGTCATGTTCTAGCCATAGACAAAGTCCACCTTCGTGTGTACAAGTTTTGTTCATTATGTAAACATATGTCACACTCACACATGAAGTTGCAAGCACTAACGTGCAAGTGTCGTCACAGTCGTTCATTAATATCTCACAAGTGTTGCACTTCTCACTTGAACTGTCAGTCAACCACACTGAGTGTATGTTGTCTTCATGGTTCGAGGCACCTTTTCATCAAAGTCATTTTGAGTGTGTGTTTGCAAGGTGATGCATGTACAAAGTCACCGGTTCACACAATTAGTCATTTTACTAAAGCTATGTCGACCACACCAACCCCAACAGTCGAACCTCTGATGAGGTTCACTACATAGTTTCAGCCCTTAGTGAGCATGTACTACTGTCCAGAATTGCACAGAGATTGAGGCTACCTCCCAGGAAATCTTTTCTTTGCAATCTTGGAATCGACCAGACTAACTGTCAAGTACAACCATGCATAAGTTTCCAAGCAAGTCGTCTCAATCTGCACTTCCTTCCAGCAAATCAACCAATCCTCTAGTTGGTCAACTAGAGATTTTGGTTGTGCAGTGACCCTAACCCTCACTCCTCCAAAAATTTGCATAGAAGCTTCCAAGAATGCCTGCTTCCCCTGGCTGAATAAAATGCGTAAACATTCCTAAAAGGCACCCGCTTCTTGTCACTCCAAAAGTGCACAAAAAACATTGTTGAATATGAAGGACTCATGTTGGGCTTCCAAAAAGCCATTAGCCTCAACATTGTTGTGCTCAAAGTGGTAGGTGATGCAGAACTCATGGTACGATATGTACATAACATAATACAATGTTTATCACCTCATCTCAAAAGTTACTAGCAAGAGGTATGGCGATTAATATCTAACTTCCAAGCATTCAATATCATTTTTGTGCCAAGAACACGCAATGCAACTGCCAAGATCTTAGCAAATGAAACTGCTAGCATGTCACTGCTCAGGAGTAGATTTAATGTTCAAAATTTGTATAAGACTTCTATCACTGAAAACATAACCAATCTACATTTTTTGACGATGATCAACAGATACTGCACTTCATGGAAAGCATTGATGCCTTGAAGGATGCAGAAATTGGTGAAGATGAGCACGAGTCGCCCTTGCAAGCTACAGTTGATGACAAGAAAAGAAAACTCATTCCCAAGGGTGTGGTTTCTCTCAATAGCCTCTATGACTTGCAAAACCTCTTTTAAGGGTCAAGAAACATCTAAACCCATAGTTCCACCATGACGAACCAACATATCTACTGAAGAAAGGACCAAGATCTGAAGTTCGTCATTCTCAGTACATGTTGCACACGACAAGAGAGAAAAGTTTTTGTCCGCATGTTCAAACAATATCGTGATGTGTCCATGTGGGCATATGATGACTTGAGTACATACAACACATGAATAATCCAACACATGGTTCGAATCAAATAAGGATTCAAGCCATTGCAGCAAAAACTGGGTAAAATGCATCTATCTCTTGAATCCATTATACAAAAAGAACTAACTAACTTGTTGGATGCTCAGATCACTTACAAAGTTTGTTATTTTACATGGGTTTCTAATTTAAGTTACGCGTGTAAGAAATCTGGGGAAATCTACTTATGCGTTGATTTCAAAACTTGAACTGCTCCTAGAACAAAAACAACTGCCTCGTTCAATCATCAGAAGCTATGCTACACATAGAATTTGGAGCATGAATGTTGTCTTTACATGATGGTCTTTTGGGATGCCACCAGGTTCCAGTAGTAGGACCTCATAGTCTGATATTGGCTTAGGAGAATATTGGCCCACACATGTACCATCTATAATCACTTGATAGGAGGGTTAACAACCTTTTTGTCAATGACCAAGATCTCAAACTCTGTTTTCAGGAGGCCATGTGATGCCCCTCACCATGTACATAGTCTATTTACTGCTTGTCATTTTTTGCTTTTCTTACTATATTTGTTTCCTTTTGTTTTGTTTTCTTAGTATCATGCTATTTTTGGTTTGGTAAATAAGTGCTGCCCTCTACTGAATTCTGGCTTTTGAATGAGTATGTGGTTGAGATATAAAGAGTCTCGTGACACTGTAACACTTGGCTAGTCCTACGTCCACCTTCTCTATACCTGGTTATAACCTTAAGCCGATGAAGTATTGATGGAAAATATGAGTTTTCTGCAAGGGAAGATTTGGTCCAACCATGAACTTGTGTCCACATTGCGAAACCCCATGCCTATACTGAGCCTTTTACTCTATGTGTCTAGGATCATCCAACTAGTAGAACAAAAAAGGGAAAACCTAAACGCGAAAACCTATGTTAGAGGTCTTACAAGATTCTCTGAAGGAAAAACTCCTTCTTCTCTCAATAAGTCAAGATCCCTCTTCTGCCCAAAAATTAAATAAGTGCTTATGCATAGTCCTCTTTAAGAATACAAAGGCAGAAAAAGAGAAAGGCTTCCTGCACAAAGAGGTGAAGAATGCAACTACACTGGGGTACTAACCAGGCTCACTGGAAGTGGAGAAATGTGTGTGTTCCTGCATGACTCTGCTGACATACTATCTAGGCCTATGCAGCAGAGCAACACCAGAGATGGAAACTTATACTCTGAAAACTTTTAACTCACGACACAAACTACTTTCCCCATTTCGAAATGCTATGACCGAGCTGAAACTTGTTGTTGTGTTTTACTAAGTTGGTGAAAAGTGAACCATGTTTGCCTATGGGGAAAGTATGGAAGCCGAAGTAACCCGCATAGTGATTTAATACTCCCTGAAAGACCAAGGCCCTATGATGTCAATGGATCAAAATAGAGGAGATGGAATTCAGCGAGTGTGTCCCAAAGTGTTGTAGCAATTGCAACACCCTCCACAATTTTGGCTCGCATTCATTTTCAGAGCCTTCCTTAGGTTTTTCCTTGATGTTTGCAAGAACACAAGCTTATCCCATGACCCCATGTTGATTCTTTTAACCCTCCTCGCTTGACTATTCATCGTACATCTTTTTGCATGTTGGTCACAATCTCATGCTTGCAGTCATGTTCTAGCCATGCACAAAGTCTGCCTTCATGTGTACAAATTGTGTTTGCTATGTAAGCATTCATCATAGTCACACACAAAGTTCCATGAACTACTGTGCAAGTGTCATCATAGTCATTCAATGATCTATCACAAGTGCCATGCCTAGCGCTCACACTGTTGGTTAGTCACACAGAGTGTATGTTGTCTTGATGGTTCAAGGCATCTTGTTATCAAAGTCATATTGAGTGTGCGTTCGCAAGGTCATGCATGTACGAGGTCACTCACCACACAGTTAGTCATTTTACTAAAGCTATGTCGACCAGACCAACCCCAATATTCATACCTCCTTTGAGTTGCACTCCGTAGTTTCAGCCCTCAGTGAACATTAATTGCTACCCAGAATTATGCAGAGCTTGAGCTTGCCTTCCAGGTAGTCTGCACTGTGCAATCCTAGAATTGACCTGATTGACTATCACCTAGAATAGTGCATAAGTTTCCTAGCACGCCATCTCAATTTGCACTAGCCGCCAACAAATCAACCAAGCTTCTAGCTGGTCAACTAGAGAGTTTGACTGGGCAATGACCTCGTGCCTCACTCAACCAAAAATTGCATAGAATCTATCAAGCATTCCTTCTCCTGCTGACTAAAGAAACTATGCGGACATGCTAGACAGATACCCACTACCTGTCACTGCATTGCCCAAAAAAATCAAGAGTTTTTCCAACCAGTCACCCTGTCAGTCGGCCTATTTCTCATCCTAAAAACTACGTAGTTTTCATGAGCAGTATCCCAACTCCCCAACATCTTGCTCAACTCAAAAATTGCGTAGGGATGTCTAGTAGGCCAGTCTCCTAGCTCTACACAGTTTTTTCCAGCAGCCTCCATACACCTTGCCATGCGATGGTGAAGCTATGATACAACAAGAGCACATCCATCACCCAGCAGGACTGCAACTTGACATGCACATCACAAGCACCATGAACATACCAATTTTGTCATGTCGAGTCATGTCATGAGTCATCTCGGCCAGATCACTACTATGGGTGACACTGTTGTAATCAATGTAATGTAAAGTGGAAGTCCAAGAGACCCACATGTAAATTTGAAGAGTCATGTAAAGTTGAAGAGTCATGTAAGTCAACCAGTCATGAAGGAAGTTGAAGAGTCACAAGGGCTAGTGTTACCTTTGGCTATAAATACCACTCATTTGTACATGCAAATGAATTTTTCACCTTGGCTCCTACCACATAGCCTTGAGAGTCCATAGTCTTGTCTTTGAGGAGAGAGTAGTGTCTCCAACGCCCCGCTATCGGGGTTAGTGATGTATGGTGTACCGACATGTCTTGGAACTTTCACTTAACTTAAAAGCCTGACAATAGGCCAGCGAATTTTCACAAATGTATTGTATTTGTTTGTAGGACTATTCTTTCAACACTTGTAATGCATGTTTATTTAACCTGTGTTAAAACATTTGAACTATATCGATTATACTAATACATATGATGACAAAAATGTGCTGTAAAAGTTGTTAATATTGTCTCGCCCGTGTGGGATAACTCGCTGGACAATCGAGAGAACCATTCCCATAAACTTTTTATAACGATCATCACACTCGTGTGGACTAATCTGTTGGGTGTTCTATGTGCTATTTGTTCATTATTTGTTTGTCACTATCACATCTGTGTGGACTTCTTTTTCGGAAGTTGTGCATGTCCTATTGTTTGTGTGTCTCTGACAGGGTTGGGACTATTCCCTTTTGACTCGAGACTCACTTCCACCCTTTCCATCTACGATGAAAGAACCTTAACAAAAGTAACACTAAGCACGTGAACCTCACGGTTAGAAGATATAATAGACCAGTCTCATGTTCTAACAAGAAAGAGCTAAGGAAACACTTTAAGATAATGGAAATTGGGCCATCATATTGGATGGCACTCCTACACTAAACAATGTAAGTTCTAGTTGGGACTTCATAGAGCAGATCCCCTAAATTTTGGTGAGTCGAGCACCATCAAGAGGACACTTATGTTAAGTAATGTTAAAGTTATGAAGATTAAAGATTCTTGGAAGATCCTTGCTCTGCAAGATCGCAAAGTTAACATTTTGAATGTGAGGGTGTTTTTTTGTTGTTGTTGATGCAGAGGTGGGATGAGATATTCATGGACTCAATGCCTTTGGAAAACATTTGAAGTCTACTTCATTTCCGGAGTGGTGTTCAAGGTTGTTGAATGTTGGACGAGATTTGTTTATTTATTTTATGATAAATGTTAAGCGTAACACTTGGAGCTTCTTGTTCTATCAGGGCTAGATGTTATCTTAGATGTTGCAAGTGTGTTTTGTCTCTAAGTGTGAATATTTTGAAATAGTTATAGTTTTGTCTCCATTTTAAGTTTTGAAAACCATGTTTATGGAAAATATTTACGAGCTTAAATCTTTTGGTCATTTCGTTTCGAATTTTTAAATTTCTCTCTTCTAATCACTGATATTTCATAAATTGCTGAAAATTTCCTCACACAAGCTAAATTTAAGAAATTGCAACGCTCTTTATTGAATTATGGATAGGTTTACCATTAAATATTGCAATATTACCATGTTAGTGAAAACTAAATTTTTTAATTTAAAAAAATAAAAAATAAAAGTTCTTTTCGATTAGATGTGACCGTTACATTCGAATGGAATGTGTACATTTACCAAAAAATCTCAAGGCTAATGCTTAAATTTTTTGACGTTCCCTTTTAATTTAAAAAATTTATTCTAAAATGGTTGGGTAAATCTTCTGATTGTCATAATGCATGAATTGCCTCATCACATTTGCTAGATCCTCGGATTTACTAGATGCATTTCCTGATGTTTGATATATTTATAGGAAAAAGTACTACTTTCATTAATATTAAAATCTGAGATTTCCGGAAAAGATTTTTCGTGTCCGTGAATGGTGAACTTTTTTTGCTTTCTGGACAAACTTACATTTAAGAAAACCCACTTCGCAGTTGATACTTAGATCTTCTAATCATTTCCCTCGACCTATTTTATCTAGAGTTCCTTAATCACCACGGAAAATCTTAATCGGTGCTAACTCTCAGTATTGAATACATTATCTCACATTCGCCAAACCTTGCTATACAAACAACGTTATCTGTGGTAGTTTTACATGAAAATCTTTAAGAAAATAATAATGTCCTGGACGTTAACTTTCAATATTCACAAATAGAACAATATTTCTTAAATTGCTCGATAGATCTTCATCGCTTCTTGGGGTTCAATTAATTGCTTCATATTTACTAAATCCTGGAAATTGCTTCATATTTCTTAAACTTCTTGGCAAATCTTGAATGTTGTTAAGTGTGCAATAAAGCACCTCATGTTTGATAGTCTTGTTGCTAAATCTCGACAATTTCTTGATATTTCATCACCACTGGTGAGTGTTGCTAACTCTAGCTATGCAAATGGCCTTATTTATCCTCTTTTTAATATGTAAATATTATAAAATAATTTGGTCTTAAAAACATTGAATTTCAATCTTTCAAAGACTCCGATAATATTTCTTAAATTGCTCAACAAATATTAACCACTTCTCAGGATGAAAACATTAATTATTATTTCATATTTTCTAAATATTTTGATTTTTTTTTATGAGCCTCACTCAAGGTTGGCATTAGATAGAAGAATAATCTGCTCACCAATCAAACACAAAACTTTTAAAAGACAAAACAAATTATGTTGTATGTGAGAATTTTATCATTAACAAATTATTTATTATGACCATTTTTAGTGTCAAATATCACATTTTGAGGCGCAATTTGACATTTATAGGTTTTCTTATGCCCGATGTTTTCCTAGTTGTGAATATGGAAATTTTGAGTTTTGGGGACCACAACATTGTTCTTTTGCGTATTGAAGCTATTTTGAACTAGCATCAATAAGGTTTACAACAATGTAGCAAGAACTATGATGTCTCTAATTCAAGACTTATTAGCCATTCTAAAAGTCCTTGTATATGGCATATTCTACCACTGCAGTATGACAAATACAAAATGATAATGAGAAGAAATAACAATTGAATGTTTTAACTTGATATTATGCAGGATTCTATCTGCTAAAATGATGCCATCCACATGCTAATGAGAAATACATTCAAGCCTATTGATTCACTATTATAAAATTGGTTGAAAGTTTTTTTTTTCAGGTTTTTATATAATTATGAGAGGTAGTGAAGTAGAAAGGGGAAAAGTTGAGTCTTCTTAGTTGTTGGTCTTTTGGGTTGTGTTATATTCTTTCCACAACTAGTAGACGTAGTTAACCGAGGGGTTAGAAGAGGGGTAGAGCCCCCCCTTCATTGCTTCAATTGTGTATCACGGGGGTGATAGGGGTTTTGAGGGGTGTCAGTAACCCCACTCTATGGGGTCCGAGGTAGCACCCATGAAAATTTTATTTTTGGACACTATGTTAGGTTGGGTAGACCTAACTATGGTTTTGTGCATGATTTTCGCACATGGTTTTGGACGCGATGGTTTTAGGTCAATTGTATTGGGTGCTTCGGCATGTATAAATATATATTGTAACATTGAAAGGAACATAACGAAAAATCAAGCTGGTAGTCATAGTTTTGGGATCCAGGGGAAATCTCTGTGTATATGTGTTTTATGTGTTATGCTCTCACATTGTTTATTTTTTGTGTTTTAAAATTCATATGTAGGTAATTTCTATATGAGGTTAAAACCTATAAAGTCACTAATAGGAGAATTCATTTTCTGAATAAACATTCAGGTTGTGATCATAACCCTTATTATATTTATCGGTGAGTTTTTAATGTGGAAAATGTTAAGAATCATTTAGTAACTCAATTATTGTCTCATCGTGTGTCCATTTATATTGGATAATAATCAAATGATCCTCAATAAAAAACATGAAAAAGTAGTAAGCCAATCATGAATTATTGTATGGTACTTAATATTCTCCATTCAGCATGCCTTATGCCTACTTTCCATTACAATTAATAGATGGAATGGTAGATAAACAAATGAAAATATGCAGCATGGTTTAAGCGTCTCTTTTTCTAAGCGTTTTTAAATTTTGAATGGGAAATAGATGGGGCTGCCATAAAGTTTACCTTAATGCAATTGGCATGTTTTATTGCATGCTTTGGATTCATTTCATGAAATAAAATATGATATTTTTCATGGTGGATAACTTTCTATGGCTAACATGATACAATTGGGCATGCACGAGGGCTTTCTGTTAGCATGCCAAAAGAAGACACAATTTTAGTTGTTGAATGTGCCATTGAAGCTTTAGGGTCGTAATTTGTACGAGATTCATTAGTTGGTACAATGGAAAAGCAAGGGATCTCTAGGGGATAGAGAAAACGCTTAAATGTTGGGCTTGAGTTGATAATGGAAACGTCTCTACTGATCTTAGATGAATGCACATCTCGTTTAGACAACACTTTTTAATTGTTGCTTTTAAAAAATCTTCGCCGGGAAGCTTTAGCAGGAGTAAACATATGTGTAGTACTTCATCAACCATGGTCCATGGTAATATTTTATATTAATCATGCTTGGCATGTGTTTCTACTTGCATCACTTCAAATGATAAAACAAGGAAATATGAAAGAAGCATGACTCATTTGTTGAAGCATATTAATTTACAATTATCTTTATTTCAATTGTATATTTTGGGAATATTTTAGAATTTGAAAGACTTGATTCTCGTTTATGATGTCCATCAGATTCCTAGAACTATCCTGAGATTTTTAATAGAGGTAAATTCCCCTGAATTGTTGTTTTACTTGGACAACAAAATACTATTAATTTGGTAATTTGGTTGGTTGAATACCAATTTCCAAATGGTTCCTTTTCATTTACAACTTTTATAAGAGATGCGGCCAGTTTATTTTTTTAGCTCTAGATTATTCAAGATGTTTGCTGATTTAGTGTTATTGCAATACTCTTCCTCTTCAGTGGATGCACCATAAGGGGTATTAGATCCTAGGAAATTGATAGGAAGAAGGCCTTTGTAAGAACTGGAATTTGTGTTTCCCCAAGAAAGGAAAATGTCAATTAGGGAACCAAAAATGAATCTTTCGACATAGAAACAAGGAAAAAGTGTTGAAATTATGGACGTATCTAACTCTATACAAACTTCAAATTCGTTTGAAGTTCATTTTTATTCTCATAATTGCCTACAAGTATTATGTTAAATGTTTGCCTCAAAGAGGAGCTCCATAATTTGATGTGAGGTAGTTTAGCTCACTAAATAAGGTGTTTTGTCACTTACTATTCAAACATCACAGTCTCTTATCTACAAAACTTTTTCCTCCCTCTTCTCTGCACTTTGCTAGCTAATTATTGAGCTTGTGGTGTACTAATCACGATCATTTAACCTACACATGTTTGCACAACCCCATGCTATTCCACAAAATGATGTATGAACTATTGCCTTCACATTTCCTAATCCTTCTATCGGCGTTCGTTTGCACCTCTTGGTGCAATTGCTAGTTTACTCATGACAAATTCATTCCATTCATTTATTTATTTTTTTAAATTCGCCAACTCGACATCCATAACTTCAAATAGGAATGTCGATATCTCATACTATGTATGCTATGAAATTTGTATATAAACATCAAGGAAATCAAAATCAAATGACTTTAGAACATGCAAAATGCGTTGGATAAAATGCATGTTTTCTCTTTAGAAAAGAAATATTACTCCTGTCATTTCATATCAAATATCTTGTTCAATCTGATTTTTACCCAACGATGCGAGATTTTAGTACGATGAAGTACATGCATTCTCTATTGCCTAAGCAACCATTTTTTTTAATATCATTTCTATTCAAATATATATTGTAACGTCTCCCAACAATTTTTTTATTTTTTTTACCACGCCATAACCCTACCCTTCACTTATGATGTTACATAGCTACCAAATCCGAGGAACATAACAGTTAATAGATAATCGTTTTAATGATATTTGTTTTGTTCACCCACCTAGAGGTCCACGCAGCGCCCATTCGCTTACCTGTGCTTGTTATCTTGCTACCTTCACATGAATTACAACACTTCTGCAGTTTTTATTTATTGACTTATCAGTTCCGTTGGTACGTGGCCTGAGCATGGCTGTCCTATCTCATTTATTGGTTCGGGGATCCCGCCCAGATCAACAGTGCACCTTTGCATAAATGATCCAACGGCGACAGTATCCTCAGGGTTTACCTCTTCTGTGGTTTGCTATAGATGGTAAATCATTTGGAGGAAAAACCTCCAGCAAACCTGCTCAAGTCCAACTGTTTCCTCGACAGCTCGATGTGGTTGGTGTGCACTATTTGGTTGCTCCTAGAGTTTTGCCTCTTCCAAGTATTGTTCAGCAAAAATCGTACAGGTGAATTTACTTTTGTTTCTATCGTTTCCATTAATTTTTGCTGACCATAGAGGCTTTTACTGTAATTTTTAATCAGCTTTTCCTCCGACGTTTTTCCTATGTCTCGTAGGGGTAGATGGGTACTTACCTTGGTTGATATGGGAAAAGGGGAGCGCCTACCACCCCAGTTGGGCCTTTCTTCCAGGTAAGATCCACCATGGTGGTAGTGTTTTTCTGGCTGTATTCTCTTCAGTTCTGTTTAAAGATACGGCTTTGGCTCTTGCCGACCATGTCTTAAGTTATTGTTCATGATGTTTAGGCGTTAAACAGTCAGAGGGTTTGGAGGGTGATCATTTTGATTCCTGGAGTCGCCCTTGCAATGCTTTGTAATTCTAGGTTTTGCGACTTTTCACCCCTGGAGGTGTTGCCGTTCCTAGACAGCACAAACTCTTTTATTTTATGTGTAAATGGACATGTTTCAACTGATTGCCTGTGTAAAACGTCACAGTTGTGGACTCACTGTCTGTACACCGATGCCATTGCTTGCTTGGCTGACAGTTATGAATTTTACTTACATGGATTTAGCTTGAATCTTACTGTTCTCCTAATTTTACTCCACTGTTTATTCTCGGGTTTAACATGTATATGTACAGAGAGTTATGGTTGTTAATAGATGTAAACTTGGGCCCTTTTCGGGTCATTGATGAGCTTTCCTATTATAAATTCCTCTTTAATTTTGCACAAAACTTCTCTTTGCTGTGACAAATGTGTAGGATTCGTTTCCTTCTTTGTTATGCCTATTAACCGAAACCTTGCCACGGGTTTGGGGTTATTCTTGTTAGATCTTTGTTCGAAAATCCTACTGCAAGGATATACCCACTATCCATTCTCTGGAACTCACTTGGAGGTTTCCACCTCGAGGGTTTCTAGATTGGCGAGGAAGGGGCTATCTTAAGCAATTCGACCTCGTTCATTCCTGTAGGTTCCCTTAGGCTTCTTAATCCAGATGGCCTGGGCGAGACCAAGGTTTGTAAATCTTGTACACTCAACCTTGCTCACACATGCAATAACTCAAAAGGAATCAAGATTCATATAAAGGATATTCAGGCACACAATAATAAACAAAAGGTTCAACTATACAGTAGTCTAACCACAGTTAGTTTGTTCCCCTACAGACAGATTCAATTTTTGTGTTCTTTATTCCCTGTACATAGGATCTATTGATTTTCCTAACAATAAATACACACCTGGGTTCCTATAACAGTATATATCTTATGGTTCTCTACTAGAATAATCTTCTACTCGCACCATCACCACATCCGTAAACATAGTGTCAATAATTTACAGTCAGCAAATCACAATTTAACAGAGTATTTCATACCTGGTTGCTTTAATTAAATTTCTTCATAGGAAGAGATCACATTTAGGTGTAGCTAGTCATTCCACCCGACCGTGAGATTGTCTCTCGAGACCAAATCTCCCTCCTAGCTGTCTTGCAGGATCACAATCCACAACAAGTACGTTTGCACAAAGTGCTTGGCTATCTGGTCCTCACTAGACTTAGCCTCTTCTTCTTCCTCTGCCTGTCCCTACAACGCATATTTTACTCTACGTCTCCCTTTTTCCCTTGGAAGCCCTTCTAGTTAGGGGGAGGTAGTTAGGGTTGCAAGTGCAGCAACTGCTTTTGCACAATTTCCTCCTCAAGAAGTTGCCAACACATCAAGAAACATTTCTTACTTAAAGAAAATAAATGAATTATTAAATTTCAAACGATTAATATTGTCATATTCAATTTGTCTCTTATCACAGTAAAAATTAAATATTTACATTTCCTTGGGGCATCACATCTCCCCCTCCTGAGTTTGGACATTGTCCCGATGTCTTTTGACCATAAACAACCTCGGGTAAGCTTGTTTCATAAGCTCTTCATCCTCCCAGGTGGCCTCATCAGGCCCAAAGTGCTGCCATTGCACTTTAACTTGGGTAATAACTCGTTTCTGCAGCTGTACTTCTCTCCAGTCAAGAATGCTCAGCAGCTCGACTAAGACTTCTCTTTCCGATTCGACCTGCACATGCAATATTCTAAATCAGTTTCTTTTAAAGAAAACCTTTAGACTGGTCTACTGGGAATAACCCTTACTTGTATGTCCTGCCATCAGATCACATGTTTAAGGTCATAAACGTATTTTTTTAACACAGAAACATGGAAGACATTGTGGACCTGGATGTGACTTAGCAGGGTGAGCTGGTAAGCCACTGGCCTGATTCTTGCCAAGACCTGGAATGGTCCACAATATCGAGGTGCCAACTTGGCACACCCACTCCACTGCAGTGAACTCTTCCTGGCTTGGATCCTTACATAAACGTGATCATCGATTTGATATTCCTTGAACCTCCTTTTCCGATTAGCAAAATTCTTTTGTCTATCCTAAGCAACTTTTGAATTAGAGCATACCCTTTTTACCATATCCTCCATTTCCTTAAGCATTTTTGGTCCTAACCTTAATTTGTCTTAAGGTCCACCCCAGCTTGAGGGTGTGCGACATTTCTGCCCGTACAGGACCTTAAAGGGGATCATTTTTAACGAGGTAGGGTACCCGTTGTTGTATGCAAATTCAACCAAATGTAAATACTCCTCCCATTGTGTCGGTTGCTGCATTACATAAGCTCTTAACATGTCTTCTACCACCTGGTTCACGTGCTCTGTTTGTCTGTCGGTCTGGGGGTGGTATGCTGTACTGAAGTTGAGTTGTGTCTCCAATTCTGTAAATAATGTCTTCCAAAAGGATGACGTGAATTTCACGTCACGATCTGAAATTATTGTCTTGGGAAGTCCGTACAATTTAAACACATTCTGCATGAAGATATGGGCAATTTGTACAACCGTGTAGGTGGATTGCACAGATATAAAATGTGCTGCTTTACTCAACTTGTCTACCACCACCATAATAGAATCGTTATTCTTATTTGTCTTAGGTAGCCCTGTTATAAAATCCATGGAAATGATTTCCCACTTCCATTCTAGAATGGGTAATGGTTGCAATAACCCCGTTGGATGCTGGTGCTCTGCCTTAATCTGTTGGCACTCCAAGCATAGTGCTAAATACTTGGCTACATTCTTCTTCATACCTGGCCAATAATACTCTTTTCGAATCACAGTGACCATTTTCTGATATCCTACGTGTCCAACATAGTGACTGATGTGAAATTTGTCCAAAATCAGATTTTTAAGATTGTTTTGACTAGGTACATATAGCCTCTTTTTATAATACAACATTCCAGCATCATCTATTTCATATCCTTGCTGATTTTTCTCACTGGTAGACTATTGTACTTGCTATTTTATTTGCCGGTATTCAGCGTCTTGTTTTGCAGCCTTTTTTATCATTTCTTAGAAGGGGCTTTTCCATTCACTGAGGGAAATTTCATACAAACATTATACCTTCCAACTTAAAGTGTTCGTCACTCAGTTTTCTTTCCCCTTCAGATGTTTGATATCAAAGTCAAAACCACTTAAGAAATCTACCCATTGTGCCTGTCTCAGATTTAAAGTGGACTAGCTAAAATAATTTGTTAGACTGTGGTGGTCTGTCAATAATAAAAATTTCCTCCCCATGAGATAGTGTCGCCACATCTTCAAGGCGTGTATGATCACTGCCAGCTCTAAATCATAAGCATAATATTTTTGCTCATGCTCCTTTAATTTCCTTGACTCATAGGCTATTACTTTACTTTCTTGCATCAACACACCTCCCACACCCTCCTTGCTTGAGTCAGTGCACACCAGATAGTCCTTATTAGGATCGGCTATGCTCAAAATGGGTGTGGTGGTGAGCAGATGTTTAAGCTGCTCAAAACTTCTTTGACATTCTGGGGTCCATTTGAATGCTCTTTCCTTTTTCTAAAGGGAAGTGATAGGATATGCTACTCTTGAGAAGCCTTCTACAAAGCCTCTGTAATATCTGGCTAACCCCATAAAGGACCTGATGTCCACTACATCCTTTGGTATAGGCCATTCCATTACGTTCCTTATCTTTTCAGGGTCCACTATAATCACTTCCTTTGTGATTCTATGGCCTAAATACTATATATCTTCTTTGAAGAAGTTGCACTTGCTAAATTTAGCATATAACTGGTGTTCTCGGAGGGTTTGTAGCACCAACCTAAGGTGCTCCTTGTGTTCTTCCATGGTATGGGAGTATATCAGTATATCATCGATAAATATTAGCATAAATCTGTCCAAATATCAATGAAATATGTTGTTCATTAAACACATGAAAGTTGTAGGGGCGCTGGTTAACACAAAGGGTAGAACCAAAAACTCATAATGCCCATACCTTGTTCTAAAGGATGTTTTAGCTATGTCTTCCTCCTTAATTATGATCTGGTGGTAACCAGATCACAAATCGATCTTGGAGAATACTGTTGCACCCTTTGCTTGATCGAAAAGTTCATCGATCCGACGTAAAGGATACTTATTTTTGACTGTCAGTTTGTTCAACTGTCGGTAATCTATACACATGTAGAGGGTCCTGTCCTTTTCCTTAACGAATAACACAAGAGCTCCCCATGGGGACACACTGGGGTGGATATGGTCTTTGTCTAAAAGTTCTTGTAGTTGCATTTTTAGCTCTGTTAACTCAGGTACACTCATCCTACAGGGTGCCCGAGATACTGGTGCTGCCCCCGGTATCAGTTCGATGGTAAAGTCTATATCACTTTTTGGCAGCATCTCGGGACTCTCTTATGGAAATGTATCCGCAAACTCTTGTATTACAGGGATGTTATCCAACATGGCTATTTTACCCTTTGAGTCAGCATAGCCTACCTAGATGGCGTAAATCTGGCACCCTTTCCTAATGCAATTTGCTAACTGGGATGTAGTTATTAGCTGAACCTGCACTGGCCGTTTAATTCCTTGTATTTCTTTCCTAGTTCCCTGTTCATCCCGATAATAAATAACCTTTGTTTTGCAGTCAACTAATGACCAGGGCTTTTCCAACCAGTCCATACCGATTAGAACATCATATGAACCAAGGGGAAGCACATTTAAATCAACCATTGCTAGTTGACCTGCTATTGTTAAAGCGCAGCTATTGATCTTTTCCAATACTTGCCTCTTGGCCCCTATAGCCAACTATCCTAGCCACGGGTTCTTGAATTTAACAGTTTTCAGTTTACAATGTTCTACAATCTTTGGACTAATATAACTTAATGTGGCCCCAAGATCAATTAAAACAACTACGGTAAGGTTGGAAATTTTACCTTCAAATTCCACCATGGTTGGCTGGTACTCTGCCTGACGATCATCTAGGGCTGCATTAATCCTTGGTATGCTACCTCCTACATCACCAACTATCGATGCTTCATGAATTTGTGATAACTGCTAGTTCCCTTTCGTTGCGGACAATTTTTGACATAGTGAGGCCCTCCATAACCCCAACACTATACTGGGGGTCTTGCTGCCCCTTCATGGTCCAATCTTACAGGCTGTTCACTGACTCTAGACTCGCTGGTTGGCTTGGATTTGTATGAGTTTTTCTGCATAGTTCTGTTGTTCTACCCCTTGCTGATATCCTTGCTTCCACCACTATGATTTCCTTTACTGTTTCCAGCTGACATATTACCTCTTTTCTCATTCCATCTTTTTCCTGAAACTTCTCCTTTCTATTTACTCTGCTGGTAATAGATCCTGGCTTTACGAATAACTTCGTCCATGGTCTTTGGATTATCAAACTCAATCCATTCTCACATATACAAGGGTAAACTTCTAAGAAATCTTTGCACCTAAGCTTTTTCTTCCCTAATATAAGGCACATAACGAATCAATGAAGTGAAAGAGGTGATAAATTCGTCCATGGTTTGCTACCCCAACTGCAAATCATGGAATTCCCTTGCCTTCTCGTCATAAAAATGTTCAGTCAGGTATCTCTCTTTGAAGTACCTTTGAAATTTCTCCCAAGTTAAGGTTTGTTTGCTTACCCCCTTTACGATCTTGACTTCTTTCCACCACAGGGTCGCTTTTCCCTGTAATTGAAAAATGGCCAATCGTGCCTTCAGGTTATGATCGTATTCATACATCTGGAAGTATTTGTTCATGTTTGTCAACCATGCTTCAGCTGCTTCCCCCTATTCCCTATCGAAGTGTGGCGGTTTAATCTTCCGGAATTCCACTTGCAACTCTATTCATTGCCTTTTTGAGGTCTGTTGTTCAGATGCATTATCTAATCGTTCCTCCCTTTCTTCTGATCCTTCAAGTTCTGTACGATGATCCTGTTCCTCCGACATTCTCTGCTGTTCCACACTGGGATTAGCTCGCGGTTGATTCTGTTTGTCAGACAAAATTTTTAGAATTCTTTCTTGTTCCATTGTCAATCGTGCATTGTCTTCACGTAACCGGGCCATTTCATTTTTTAGTTACTGCACCGTCTCCAAAATAGCCTGGTTTGTATTACGGGCTTCCTCTCCGAGCTGCACCCATAGCTCAGGATTACCCTCAGGGCTAGGTATAGGTCCTTGACCTATCGCATATCTGCGTGACACACTGTCCCCTCTTCTCATATTGTCAGTCTTCCGGTTTCCTAGCTTCAACATAAGAAAGAGAGAGAGAAAAATAAATAAATAAATCAACAATTTACTATTTCTTTTCTTTAACCTGCTCAAATAGGGACAAATAATGATATATGCTACTTGCTGTTTCAACTTTCAATTTTCAATTCTAAATCTCTATTTTAATTTTGTTGCCACTGTCAATTCCAGTTTTAATTCCAAATTTAACTTTCAATTTGATTGCAATACCCATAAGCCTCAGTTCTGTAACTGGGCTCTGATACCAATTGTAACATCTCCCAACAATTTTGTATTTTTTATTTTTTTTTTATTTTTACCACGACATAACTCTACCCTTCACTTATGATGTTACACAGCTTCCAAATTCAAGGAACATAACAGTGAATAGATAATCGTTTTAATGCTATTTGTTTTATTCACCCACCTGGAGGTCCACGCAGCGCCCATTCGCTTACCTGTGCTTGTTACCTTGCTACCTTCACATGACTTACAACACTTCTGCAGTTTTTATTTATTGACTTATCAGTTCCGTTGGTATGTGGCCTCCGCATGGCTGTCCTATCTCATTTATTGGTTCAGGGATCCTGCCCAGATCAACGGTGCAACTTTTCCTCCATGATCTAACGACGACAGTCTCCTCGGGGTTTACCTCTTACGTGGTTTGCTATAGATGGTAAATCATTTGGAGGAAAAACCTCCGGCAAACCTGCTCCAGTCTGACTGTTTCCTCGGCAGCTCGATGTGGTTGGTGTTCACTATCTGGTTGCTCCTGAAGTTTCACCTCTTCTCAATATTGACCAACAAAAACCTTACAGGTGAATTTACTTCTATTTTTATCGTTTCCATTAATTTTTGCTGACCCTAGAGGCTTTTACTGTAATTTTTAATCAGTTTTTCCTCTGGCGTTTTTCCTATGTCTCGCAGGGGTAGATGGGTACTTACCTTGGTTGATATGGGAAAAGGGGAGCGCCTACCACCCCAGCTGGGCCTTTCTTCCAGGTAAGATCCACCATGGCGGCAGCATTTTTCCGGCTGTATTCTCTTCAGTTCTGTTTAAAGATATGACTCTGGTTCTTACCGACCATGTCTTAAGTTATTGTTCATGATGTTTAGGCATTAAACAGTCAGAGGGTTTGGAGGGTGATCATTCTGATGCCCGGAGTCGCCCTTGCAATGCTTTGTAATTCTGGGTTTTGCGACTTTTCACCCCTAGAGGTGTTGCCGTTCCTACACAACACAAACTCTTTTTGTTTTATGTGTAAATGGACATGTTTCGACTGATTGCTTGTGTAAAACTTCATAGTTGTGGACTCACTATCTCTACGCCGGTGCCATTGCTCGCTTGGCTGACAGTTATGAATTTTACTTACATGAATTTAGTTTGAATCCTACTGTTCTCCTAATTTTACTTCACTATTTATTCTCGGGTTTAACATGTATATGTACAGAGAGTTATGGTTGTTAATAGATGTAAACTTGGGCCCTTTTCGGGTCATTGATGAGCTTTCCTATTATAAATTCCTCCTTAATTTTGCACAGAACTTCTCTTTGCTGTGACAATTGTGTAGGATTCGTTTCGTTTTTTGTGATGCCTATTAACCGAAACCTTGCCACGGGTTTGGGGTTATTCTGGTTAAATCTTTGTTCGCAAATCTTACTACAAGGATATACCCACTATCCATTCTCTGGAACTCACTTGGAGGTTTCGGCCTCGAGGGTTTCTAGATTGGCGAGGAAGGGGCTATCTTAAGAAATTTGACCCCGATCATTACTGTAGGTTACCTCAGGGTTCTTAATCCAAATGGCCTGGTCGAGACCAAGGTTTGTAAATCTTGTACACTCAACCCTGCTCAGACATGTAGTAACTCCTTTCAGTTTAACAGTTCTTGATATAGGGTTTTTCAACAGTGGTGAGTTAGTCCCATTTGCCTGTACCTCTCTGACAGTAAGGATTGTAAGGTTTAGTTGTTGGCTTACTATTTTTTTCCCACATAGTTTAGGTTGTCTTTCTGTGTATTCTACTATCTACATAAATTGTAATTCTTGTTTTCCTGCATTCATACTATGGTGTGATATTACCAACCTTTACCACTTTCCAGCGTGCTCGAATAGTCCTCATTTTGCAATGAATGGTACAATCTTTGTATATGACATTTTCTTGTTATTACCTTCATATGTGCTACGGTTTTATAAGTTCTCTTTTTAAAACTCTACTATATTCAAATTTTCTTTCAGTGGAATGGTACAACATTATGAATAAATCCCCCACTCTTTTATATGATATGATACTGCACATGGCTTCGATTTTTTTTTCCGATAAACTATTTTGAAAGAAAGTTTGAACAGAATATATATAGTTTCACATTGTTCCCTGATTATGGTAGCTTGGCGATATTAACCTGTTTTCAATTCTTATTAGTTTTGAAATGGCTAGAACCAAGTTCTTTCTCTCAAAAGGAATCAAAATTCATATAAAGGATATTCAGGCACACAATAATAAATAAAAGGTTCAACTATACAGTAGTCTAACCACTGTTAGTTTGTTCCCCTACAGACAGATTCAATTTCTGTGTTCTTTATTCCCTGTACATAGGATCTATTGATTTTACTAACAATAAATACACACCTAGGTTCCTATAACAATATATATCTTATGGTGCTCTACTAGAAGAATCTTCTACGCGCACCATCACCACATCCGTAAACATAGTATCAATAATTTATAGTCAGCAAATCACAATTTAACAGAGTATTTCATACCTAGTTGCTTTAATTAAGTTTCTTCACAGGAAGAGATCACCTTTAGGTGTAGCTAGTCATTCCATCCGATCGTGAAATTGTCTCTTGAGACCAAATCTCCCCCCTAGCTGTCTTGCAGGATCACAATCCACAGCAGGTACGTTCGCATAAAGTGCTTGGCTATCTGGTCCTCACGAGACTTAGCCTCTTCTTCTTCCTCTCCCTGTCCCTACAGCGCAAATTTTCCTCTACCTCTCCCTTTTTCCCCTGGAAGCCCTTCCACTTAGGGGGAGGTAGTTAGGGTTGCAAGTACAACAACTACTTTTGCCCAACTTCCTCCCCAAGAAGTTGCCAGCACATCAAGAAACATTCCTTACTTAAATAAAATAAATGAATTATTAAATTTCAAATGATTAATATTGTCATATTTAGTTTGTCTCTTATCACAGTAAAAATTAAATATTTACATTTCCTTGGGGCATCACATATATATTTTTGGTATTTTAAAATTTCCTAAATATATTAATATTTTAAACTTTAAAAATATTTTATATTTTTTTTAACAAATATTTTAAAAATAAATAAACTATAAACTTAATTATTAAAATATATTCCAAATATATTATATTTTTATATTTTGAAATGAATATGTCCATTTCATATGGTGTAAGGGCAACCATTTTGTAATAGTTGATACTAAAATTTCTACTGCTCATAACCTGAAGACCTATGGCATTGCTGCAAAGACCCAACATGTTAGCGTAACGGTTAGAATGCCAAAAGTTATGGCGATTCTGGTCAAGACCCCCTCACGGCACCTCAGTGATGTCACATGGATGTGTCGGTAGAATAATCCGCGTGAAGTCAACGATGATAGCACCTCAGTGAAGTCAACGATGCTGGTTTATTTTGTAAGTAACCCTACAAACAAATACAAATACTCCTATTGGATTTCAGCATTGAATTTTAAATTGAATTTAAAAAAAATAAAATTCTTGCTAAAGTGTATTTGAATTGTATTATGAAATAGACGTATTTGTTTCTATGTGACAATTACTTTTTTTAATAGAGTTTTTATTTAATTGAACTGGAATGTTAATTGCAAGGGTGATTTTTTAAAATTCATCTTAATTACAGAACATGTATTTAGAGAAATTAACTTTGTTTAATTGTTAAGAGTGAAAAAAAATTATAGTTCAAGAAAATATATATATATATATATATATATATATATATATATATATTGCATTTTTTCAATGTATAAATGTATTGAGCAATTTGAAAATCTAAACTAATACTTGAGGTTTTGACATTACACAATTTAAATCTACAAATCTAACAATTATTTACAGTATTTTAGACAAAAATAATTGAAAATTATACATAAAAAACCAATCAAAATGAAGAATAGTAAAACTGCTTAATATATTTTACTTAATATAAACATTGAAATATTTTATTTATGATGTTGTCTTTGTTTTCTTTTTTGTTATTAATATATTCTAAGTGAACCTTAGTTTTACTTAATTATGTATATTATTTTTTTATTTTTTTTAAACCTACATTGTATTTTATTATTATTAAACTTAGTCACAATCTTAAATGCCACATATTGATTTTATAATAATAATCCAATGAAACACACATTCTGTCTTATTACAAACAATTGTTTTTCTTTTATTTTCAATTAATTTTTTGTTTCTATATATCCATATCAAGTTGATAGTGAAATAAATTACTCAACAAATATTCAAATACTTTATATACATTCACATTGAAATAATTTTGAAGTATGAGAAGCATGGATCCTCCTAGTATTAAAAAGTGAAAATATAATTCTAGATACACCATGCTAGGTGCAAACTTTCTATTTGGAATGTGAAATTAGAGAGAACGTTTGGAGCTCTCCTGAGAGATATGGAGTCAATTGGATCTAGGTATATGTTTGAACTTAATGTAAATATTACTAGCATCCATCCATCTTAGACACTAATATAACATCAACAAAGAGGGACCAAGTTACTTTAGATGCAAACTTATTTTATAGTGAAATGTACTATTTTAGAAGTAATAGAATCTTAAATTTTAAAAATAATTTAAAATTATATTTAAAAAATATAATTAATTATTATTTTAAATTTTGATTTTAAAAATAAAGTCAATTATATGAATATATTTCAATAAATATATTTATTTTATATCAAATTCATTCCCTTTAGTATCTTGAATTTAGCATTATATCAAATTCATTCCCTTCAGTATCTTGAATTTAGCATTAATTTCTTTAATTCGTGATGTGACCATTTCTAGTACTTGATATTAAAAGTCTTACTTTATAGAACAGACAATGCGTTGCACCTGCGCACAGTTAGGGTTAGTTATAGTTCGAATAATCCCTTCAAATGCCAAACGTTATTGCGACAATACGCCTCCGTTTTATAGTCATCACGGCACATGGTTCTAAGTCGGTAGCATAACCTCCGTTACGATAACGAGCAAATCTTCAACTCTTTTGGATTTTGGACTTAAGTATGGTTAAATGCAGTAGAAATTACATTGCAAGAATATTTTAAAATTTAATTAAAAAATTAAAATAAATAAGGGTTGAAATATATTTTAATTGAATTATGAAATGGATGTATTTTATTTTATATGATAAACTTTTTATATTGTTTTACTTAAAATTTGAATTTAAATTGGAATAGATAATTTTATAAAATTTATTTTAATAATAATTGTGATTTAAGGGAGTGTATATACATAATTTAAATTTTATTTTTGAATGTATAAATATACTCAACAATTTGAAAATTTTATTGAGCATATACATAATAAAGAATGCATGTTAACAATTATTTGTTGTATTTTAGACATAATTAATCAAAACTATACATGCAAAAGAATGAAAATGAAAAATAGTAAAATTGCTTCTAAAGATTTTAATCACATTTTTTTTTAAACCACATAAATATACATATATGAAATTAAAACATTTTACTTAATATAAAGATTAAAATATTTTAGTTATAGATGTTGTCCACTTTTATGGTTTTTTTTGTTATTGACATATTCTAAATACATCTTAATTTTACTTTATATTACATATTAAAAAAATTATTTATAACTTATGTTGAATTTTGTTATTATTAAATTTATTCATATTTGTACATGAGACATATTGATTTTATATTAGGTGTGGAATGAAATATGTATTCCCTTTTATTAATAATTGATTTTCTTTTGTTCTTATAGATATATATATATATATATATTTTTTTTTGATATATATCAAGTTGATATTGAAATAAATTACTTAATTAATATTCCAGTAATTTATATGAATTCACATTGAAATATTTTAGAAAGTATAAGAATTAAGTATCTTTTTCTTCACATTAGAAAATGAAAATATTGCCTCTTTTTTAATATTGCCTCTTTTATGACAAGATTGAGCCTTATCTTTCACTCAAGCTTAATCACATTGTCAATCTCTTCTCAATTAGTTATTACCATCCATATTATTGATCTTATCATGTAAATATTGTAGATCGCCATCATGCATCAACCTTCTAGTACTCGATCACTTGTGTCACGCCCCCAACCCTTGGTAGTCTTCCAACCGAGCCGGCTGGGTGCGGCACCACCCCACTTTTTCTTTTTAACAATACTCAAGTGTGAGGACTACACCTAATTCACAACCGGAACTTACCTTGTGTTTCTCAACTAAGTTAAAATGCATTAATCCTTTATATCAATGATGGCCCATACTTAATCATTATCAATCATCAATATAAACAAGAATTGGACGATATAAAGGGAGGGGCAACTCCTGAACAGTCTGCCCGAATATATATAAAATATCAGAACTTTACAATATTACATTCGACTAGTGTGCTTGCAAGATCAAGCCAACACTTAGTCTCTTTTTACATACATGAGAATCTGCAACAATTACAACAAGCGGGTGCCACCAACCGGCCACCAAGACGCTCAGAAGAACCTGCACAATTCTGCACAATTTGACTGAACTCGCATTCCATCCAATCTACCATCAACCGAGTATAACGCTTCTCACAACAGCGCATGAGTTATGCGCTCATGCTGCGGTTATTCCCCTTGTGCGTAGATAAGAAATGCGCACTTCACTTCATGTATCCACTGAATTGTTCGATGCCAAATGCCATGCTCCTCATCACATATGTATACAAGGTGTAGCGTATGGTTGGGTTGGGTGTAGCCCCATGGCCGACGCCCCAACCGCCATACAAGAAACCCGTTAATTACAATCGTTAATGGTAGGCCACACTGCCATATACTTCTCCCATACACGGCGTATAACTCCCCTTGACCTTGCCATAACTGTTATACCTCTGCGCAAACATACTTTGTTGTTCGCCTTTCGCATGACCCATCTGTGTGTGCAGTTCACTCGCGGTTGCTGCTACCCGGCGTGCACGCTGCCCATGCACGCCCGCCTGTCCATCACGCGTTTGCCTTCACCTGTCCGTGGTTGCTTGCTGCTCGGCGTGCACGCTGCCCGTGCACGCCCGCCTGTGCGTTGTGCGTTTTGTCTTGCTCGCCGGGTCGTCGTGCGCTGCCATACCCGTTCACCATGTGCGCTCACCCGTTCCGTGCGTCGTTCACCTTCGCCCGACCGCCCATCCGTCGTGCGCGTCCACCCATGTGTGCCCGCCCGTCTCCAGCTCATCGTGCGTGGTTATGTTTTACCTTCGCCCGGTTGCCCGACCCACCGTGCACACTCGCCTACATGCGCCCGCCTGGTTGCCGACTCACCGTGCGCGCTCGCCCGGGTCGCCCAACGCCCGCCCGGGGCACCTCAACTCATCGTGCGCCCGTCGCGTTGTTGGTGACTTCCCTAGGGCGGTACATCCTCCTCCACGTGAAGTCGTTGTCGTCCTCGACAACATCCCAACTCCAAGCACCCATCGTACCTCCACCAAGCGACAAATTGCCACTAAGTCATCAATGTCCATGATCCTCAGTCAACTACTACAATGTGTCCATGCCGTCATTCCATGAAAGGCTGATCCCTTCAATCATCAAGTTGCATCTCCACTGCAACAATATGTCCACCACCATGTCATTAACCATCAAGTGTCCCAACAGAACACTTATCAAGTGTCAAGTCAAGTGTTTTAAGAAACACCTTCCTCCATCACGTGCCCAAGGTGCTCATCTACTATGAGACCTCATCAACACAATATCTCCATGTCGTTCCAAGTGCTCAGCTGTCATGATACTCCTCCTAATGTCAACACATCTCTGTACACTTCGCGACCCCATGTCTGAACTAGTCGGGTGATCAGTCCAACCATCACGCCAAAACAATGAGAGTGAACATCCCCATGTCATCATCAGTCATTTCCCAAAACATCTGCCACATCCTGAACTCCATCAGAATAGTCCATGCTCAGGTCCATGAAGTAACCTCCATCCATCTGCAACATGTCATGATGCTTGATGCCAAGCCATCCCTACACCATCATAACCTACTCCAATGCTTAGGGGACTCATTGTAGAGGGATGAGAGCTTGTGGGCTCTCCCTCACTAATTATTTCGATCCACCTATCAGAATCTTCAACCTCCAATCTCTGGATGTAGGTCACCCGGTCTTCACCTGGTCTCATATATGGTTCATCCTCTTCATCCTCGATCACTTCTAGCCTTCTTGTCAAGTCCAGGATGCTATCTGAAAGTGACTTGATGACTAAGGATTGCTTAGTAAGTTTTGCCTCTGCCTTGGACAAACGCTTACATACATCCTCCATATCTCCATCACTCCTCACCTGCATAGTTGCCACTTCATGATTTTGCCTAGTGACCCCAAAGGTAGGCACACCTATGGGTACATCTTCCCTTCCATCATAGATGTACAACTTTTTCAAGTGTGGAACGATCATCGCATCATAGTGCTTCATAAATTCCATCCCAAGTACGGCCTCATAGTCATCAATCCTCACAATGGTGAATTCCACCTTCCTGGTCCAATCACCAAGTGTAGTGTCCACTTTCTCAGCCACACCTAAGACTTCATTCGGTGGTGAGTTCATTGTCTTCATATGTGCCTTGATAGGTACATACTTCAGCCCAACTTTCCTTGCAGTATCTTCTCCCATGAAATTGTGAGAAGCCCCACTATCTACCATAGTGAGTATATCAGCATCTCCCACTTTCATCTGGACATACTCCAACTGATTCCTCTTGGGATCCTTCCGAGAGAGCACCTCTGTAGCAGCAGCAGTGCTAAGTACCTGCATCATCCCCACAGAAGCACCTTCATCCTTTGTACTAGATTGTGTTATGGCAGCCAGCTTCGGTTTAGAGGGACAGTTCTTCACTGTATGTGGCCTTGCAAAAATCCAACATTTCAAAGGTTTCTTTCCCTTCGAGTCATCAGACTTCGAAGTCTCTTCCTTCTTCTTTTCTTTCTGCTTATTGGACTTCTTCTTCTTGTCATCAGAAGTCTCATCATAATGTTCAACCAGCCTATCAATTGTAGCAAAGGCTTCTTCAAGTGTTCTGATCCTTTGTCTCTTCACCTCATTGCGAGCCCAAGGTTTCAATCCAATAATGAAGTTGAATACCTTATCTTTCTCTGCCATGTCAAGTAACTCAAGGACAACACTTGCAAATTCCCTTTGATAAGTCTGAAGGTTCCCGTCTGCTTTATGAATTTAATCTTTGTCCTAGCTTCCCAAGTTTCGTCCTGAGGACTAAAATGGGCCTGCAAGGCTCCTTTCATATCATCCCAAGAAGTAATGTCGGCAGTACTTCAGTTTGCAACCTGGTCCATTCTTCTTCTCCACCACATCTTGGCATCTTTTGTAAGGAATTGAGCTGCAACTTTGACCTTGGTCTCATCATCGAATAGACCCAATCTCTCCAAGTATTGCTCCATATCCCACAAGAAGTTACCAAGTGTTTTTGCACTTCTTGTACCATCGAACTAATCTGGTTCCTTGACTTTGACATGAGACATTCCTCCACTTGAGCCATGCCTCACTGCCTTCTTCAACACCGCTATCTCGTCCTTGGCATCGTCAAGAGCTCTCTTCAAGTTCATGATCTCTCCTAGACCCTGGTCCCTTGAAGCTTCCACGTCCTTGACTTTATGTTGAAGCTGTGTACACATCAAATCCGTGTACTCATACTGAGTTCAGAGTTCATCGAGCTCATCCTTTGTCTTCAAGAATGCTTTTTGTTCTTCTACAACAAGGTCAAACTTTTCCCCAAAGTGATTCTCTAAGAAATCCACCCTTTCTATCACTCTCTGTATCAAGTCAAAAGTATCCACAGGACTACGAGTAGACTCGACATGTGACTCAGCCATAGCTAATCTCCTTTGCCTTTGTAACCAAGTTTCGACCATGCACCAGTTTCACCTGCAACCCAAGTCCTTGATGTCACACTTGGAGTGTTTCATCAACCTCTTTCCCTGCAAGAACCTATCTCCACAGTCACTCCTCTGTTAACCTGGATATCTGCTTGATTCCACCTGTAATCGGTGTGTATGCTCTGATACCACCTGTCATGCCCCCAACCCTTGGTAGTCTTCCAACCGAGCTGGCGGGGTGCAGCACCACCCCACTTTTTCTTTATAACAATACTCAAGTGTGAGGACTACGCCTAATTCACAACCGGAACTTAGCTTGTGTTTCTAAACTAAGTTAAAATAAATTAATCCTTTATATCAATGATGGCCCATACTTAATCATTATCAATCACCAATATAAACAAGAATTGCACGATATAAAGGGAGGGGCAACTCCCGAACAGTCTGCCCGAATATATATAAAATATCAGAATTTTACAATATTACATTCGACTAGTGTGCTTGCAAGATCAAGCCAACACTTAGTCTCTTTTTACATACATGAGAATCTGCAACAATTACAACGAGCGGGTGCCACCAACCGGCCACCAAGACGCTCAGAAGAACCTGCACAATTCTGCACGATTCGACCGAACTCGTATTCCATCCAATCTACCATCAACCGAGTATAACGCTTCTCACAACAACGCATGAGCTATGCGCTCATGCTGCGGTTATTCCCCTTGTGCGTAGATAAGAAATGCGCACTTCACTTCATGTATCCACTGAATTTTTCGATGCCAAATGCCATGCTCCTCATCGCATATATATACAAGGTGTAGTGTATGGCTGGGTTGGGCATAGCCCCATGGCCGACGCCCCAACCGCCATACAAGAAACCCCTTAATTACAATCGTTAATGGTCGGCCACACCGCCATATAATTCTCCCATACACGGCGTATAACTCCCCTCGGCCTTGCCATAACTGTTATACCTCTGCGCAAACATACTTTGCTATTCGCCTTTCGCATGACCCGTCCGTGTGCGCAGTTTGCCCGCGGTTGCTGCTACCCGGCGTGCACGCTGCCCGTGCACGCCCGCCTGTCCGTCGCGCGTTTGCCTTGACCCGTCCGTGGTTGCTTGCTTCTCGGCGTGCATGCTACCCATGCACGCTAGCCTGTGCATTGTGCGTTTTGTCTTTCTCGCCCGGTCGTCATGCGCTGCCATGCCCGTTCACCATGTGCGCCTACCCGTTCCGTGCGTCGTTCACCTCCGCCCGACCGCCCATCCGTCGTGCGCGTCCACCCATGTGCGCCCACCCGTCTCCAGCTCGTCGTGCGTGGTTATGTTTTACCTCCGCCCGGTTGCCTGACCCACCGTGCACGCCCGCCTACGCGCGCCCGCCCAGTTGCCGAATCATCGTGCGCGCCCGCCCGGGGCGCCTCAACTTGTCGTGCGCCTGTCGCGTTGTTGGTGACTTCCCTAGGGCGGTACAACTTGGCATATGGAAACACCAACTCACTATTCCAATACTCATCTCATCCTCCAATTTAATCATATTTTCACTTTTGTAGGGTAATGAAGGTGAAAAATATGGTATCAAATATGGCACGTTTCCATCATATTGATGCCAGATTACCGATTTTTGCAACAATGACAATTGATATTATCAAATATGCTAATGATATCAACACCCATTACGTAAAAATTGTTGTAGGGATCATTGTTAATCATATTAAATTTAATCATGTTCTCAACCTAGTCGACAACCCCCACATACCAATTATTTCAAAAATAGTTGTTCATCGTTACTGATTGTTGATCCAAATAAATTTTAAATAAATACCTAATTTTTCTTATTTGCGTTGAGATATGACAGAAACATTCATTCTTCCCCATTATTGTTTTGAAAATCTCTCATGCATTCACAGTAGTTGTATTAATGATGAATTAAAAGAAATTTGTGGTATTTTAGTATAAGTAATAGAAGTATTTATTTAAATTACAAAAATATGTGATGTGAAGTATGTACATAGATTCCCCAAAAAAATCCAAAAAATACATCACATGAATAAGAAATCCCAAAGCCAAAACCATTTACCTCAATAGTAAACATTTACCTTAACAATTTAAGATACGTTAACATGAAATACATGAAATACATAAACCTAATTATCATGATTTTCCAAAGAAACTTTCAATTAGCAAAATTTGAAGTGCTCTCATAGGTTGTTCTAACTATTAGAATGGAAGAATACAGTTACATCAAGGTTAAGTATTAAGTATTCATAGAAAGACGTTGAGTGTAAAAGTTCTTGCCATCATGGATCCTTCTAATATCGTGATATTTTATATAGTGTAAGACATTTTATTAAACCCAATGTTGCACTCGTAGTCTCTTGATTTGAAATTTGTCAATGCCATACGATATAGGAGGACAAAAAACTGTGTGCGGTCACCCATAACAGTGCCAAACAATTAAATCCACACTCGAACACTCGATTAGCTAGGATTGTGTTTGGGAAAGTGTTGTTGTTACTCCTTAATCAAAATGAGAAATAATAGAAGAATAAGAAATGTGTTCAACAATATTTTGTTGACATGTTAGTTATTTATATAGCCAAAAAAAACAGATAACAAAAACTTGAATTGACCTTGTGATGCAAGCTAGGCCTGCAAAACCCAGGAACTTCAAAAGTCATGCATCCTAGCATTCAATAAAGTGTCTGCAAAGCTTTCTGGCTGACAACCGCCCTTAGCAATATACTCAGCACAGCCTCTCTGTAAAACAAACCTTGTAAACTGCCAAACCCTACAGCTTCATGGCCCTCAACAATCCTTGATAAACAACGATGCTTGTTGTGCAAGTCCAGATCAGTCTTCTTACCATATTAAAATATCTTAACACCACAGTGCACCCTGAAATCGTAGAAACCTCCTCAAAACTTAGCAGATCTAACTAAGACCACATGAGAATTTAAATAGCAGTGACAAAAACTAATGTTTTGTAGGGGATTTGAGAACCCGGATCACCATAAGAGTTTTCGCACCTCTCCACGTGCACAATCATATAACTAACAGTCAATATGTATTAGAAACGCGTTGCCCTTTCCACGCATAACCACATCATTAACCATGGGGCTCCTGCTCTCCATACGCAAGCGCTCCTTGGTTTTTCTCAACAGTTCGACTTCCAAACAATTAACATACAGCTGTGCTCATCATATCAATTGCGCCCACGCTTACCGGCCATGATCCTCATGATCCATTATTCAATTGAAGAGTATTGAATGCGTTCTCCACCAATTTCTAGGTAATAGCTAGTGTATCATCATCGCACAGGCCTTTCAATGTTATGAATTTTAACTGGCTGTATATTGCTAAATAAATTTAATTGACGTGGGACGTTGATGATATGGGCATTCTGGCATTTACAGGCTTTATTTCTTATCTCATTATCACTTGATTTACTCTGCCATTTATGGTTTGTCTTTAGCCTTGGAGAGACAGGAGAAAACGACTCTTGGAGAGTGGGAAGAGTCAAGGAGATAACAACAAGAGTGATATGTAAGATCAGGTAAGAGATTCCAGTGCCGTCAATCTGTGCATCACATGACGTCCGTGTCTCTGATATGTGTTAAAACCGCTAATCATTTTGTGCATGTAAACGATGTTGCAAGGTGCACTACCCTTGACACGCCCAAAATAATGATAGCTCTATTTTATCAGAGCTAGAATAATGTATGAATTCTTATGCTTTAATAGCTGGAAAAGACACTAACTCAGCACTTAATATATGTCTTGCGCATAGGTCACTATGTCCAATAAAATTCAACAGTGACACACTTGCCAGAACTAACACACAATGTGATATATTTCATATGGAAATCCAATCTGAATATATATGATTTTAAACAAACAATTACTTACAAACTTGGCCAAATAATTTGAATTGTTGGCCCTTTACAAACTGCCCGAAGGCTCCCAACCAGAAAACCTCTCACACTCCCTCTCTCTGATGATCATGAGAGCTTTATGCCACTTTATTTTATAGATACATAAGGGATAGGTCTTCCCAGACCTTATCTTCTACAAAAGAAAGCTTTTTTTCTTTTTACCTAATGATTTAAAGCATGGAGCTTTATTCCCTATTTTTATCCTAATTTTAACTGAAAAAAGCATAGAAATTCTATCCCCTTTTTATTCCATATTTACAAATGAAGATGTTCTAGATGCTCCCGCATCATACACCCAACCTTAAAATTAATCATGATCCCCTGATCATGTGTTCAGATTTGTGTATGCCTGGATCCCACACTTCATTCTGCAAGTCATCATGTGCTATTATCTGTTGTCTTCCTCCAGGTTTCCACACCTTATGCTGCTTTGCTCCACTAGCTGCACTTTCGCAATCTTCTGCAGTTTTCCTTTTGCTGCTTCTCCTTTGTTTCACTGCTGCTGATCTCTTTCGGAATTCCTTCATCATCATCTGCCTCATCAGTTCAATTTCTCTGTCTAATAGACTTTCTCCAACATCTTCATTTAGACCTGTATTCACAAAACAATTGTTGGAATAAAAATCATAAGGCATCAGTGCCTCTTCTACTGCTATCACTGTTGTCTCAGCTGTCACTATGGATGTTGCTGCCTCCCAAACTTCTTGTCCCTCTGCAACATTCCTTTGCTTGTCACCTGCAATTTCATGTGCTTCCATGATGTCTTTTTCCTCTTGTTCACTGCACTGAACTTTTTCATCTGTTGCAATCTCCCTGTCATACTGTGGATTCTCCAACAAATATTCCAACAATGCAATTTCTCTGTTACATCGCTGAAGCATATCATCATCACCTGCATTCATACATAAACCAACTGTTACTTCCCTCATCCATGCTTTAGACTGATCTATTTCTTCTGCATCCATAAGAACTTCCTCTTGTGCTGTAACAGTTTCACAAGATGGCACATCCTCCTCAACACCTGTAATCACATCATAATTGTCAGCTATACAAACACAAGAGTTCACATTATCCATCTGATCTTGATCTACCCAATAACTCAAGTAATCATCAATAATCTCCTTTTTCTCTGCACCTGCAAACATACACAACTCATCAGTTTTAAAACTGCAAGACTTTTTAGTCCTGACTTCTTTCTTCAACACTTTCCTTTTTATATATCTGCATGTGGAATCTTCAAATTTCATCTCTGGCACAAGAACTCTCAGTCCCTTTTTCAACAAGGCAATGAGAATTTGTCTCAACCTCCTTTGCAATTGTCTCCAAATCACTCTCTTTTCCTTGAGTGGAAAGAGCCATTTTCCTTTCTGCTTTTCCCGCTCTTGTAGCCATTCTTCCAGTACCTACAACTGTGCCTTTATTTCTGCAATCTTTCTTTCTCGAACTCCTGCAGTCATCTCACCTCTGTGGCATTTCTCTGAACCCCTTTCTCCTCTAGAAAAACTTTCTCTGCCTCTGGCAGACTGCTTCCTCATGAATTTCTCACTCACCATGAGTTGTACTAGCCTCTGCAACAACAATCTCTCTTGCTGCAACTTACCTCACCAATCCTTCCCTCTGGATCTGGTCTTTTGGTAAGTACTTGGTTCACTGCCTCTGGAACCTCTTGAGCACTCCTCTTCTCTCTCTAGGCTACCTCTTCAACTCACCTTATTCTTTAGGACACTGCACTTGTCCTCCTTATCCAGCCTTCATCTGAATGCCAGGTTTTGCCACCTTCTCTGCAACCATGCAACTGTAAACTTCAATCATAAATTTCAACTAAAAAATATCATCTCACCTTTAAGATCCTGTATGATCTTGTCTTCTCTCCCCTTCTGTAATCCTGCTCACTTGCAATTGTGTATGCTTGCATATCAAATCATTCATCACACATTAAAACACACTTCAGTTATCAACTGTACTAAAAAAAACAAACTTCTTCAATTGCACCTACGCTTACCGGCCACAATCCTCATGATCCATTATTCAATTGAAGAGCATTGAATGTGTTCTCTGCAAATTTCTAGGTAATAGCTAGTGTATCATCATCGCACATGCCTTTCAATGTTATGAATTTTAATTGGCTGTATATTGCTAAATAACTTTAATTGACGTGGGACGTTGATGATATGGGCATTCTGGCATTTACAGGCTTTATTTCTTATCTCATTATCACTCGATTTACTCTGCCATTTATGGTTTGTCTTTAGCCTTGGAGAGACAGGAGAAAATGGCTCTTGCAGAGTGGGAAGAGTCAAGGAGATAACAACAAGAGTGATATGTAAGATCAGGCAAGAGATTCCAGTGTCGTCAATCCATGCATCACATGACGCCCGTGTCTCTGATCTGTGTTAAAACCGCTAATCATTTTGCGCATGTAAACGATGTTGCAAGGTGCACTACCCTTGACATGCCCAAAATAATGATAGCTCTATTTTATCAGAGCTAGAATAATGTATGAATGCTTACGCTTTAATAGCTAGAAAAGACACTAACTCAGCACTTAATATATGTCTTGCGCACAGGTCATTATGTCCAATAAAATTTAACAGCGCCACACTTGCCAGAACTAACACACAATGTCATATATTTCATATGCAAATCCAATCTGAATATATATGATTTTAAACAAACAATTACTTACAAACTTGGCCAGATAATTTGAATTGTTGGCCCTTTACAAACTGCCTGAAGGCTCCCAACCAGAAAACATCTCACACTCCCTCTCTCTGATGATCATGAGAGCTTTCTGCCACTTTATTTTATAGATACGTAAGGGATAGGTCTTCCCAGACCTTATCTTCTACAAAAGCAAGATTTTTTTTTCTTTTTACCTAATGATTTAAAGCATGGAGCTTTATTCCCTATTTTTATCCTAATTTTAACTGAAAAAAGCATAGAAATTCTATCCCCTTTTTATTCCATATTTACAAATGAAGATGTTCTAGATGCTCCTGCATCACCTTGTTAATCATTTCTATTGAATGTTATTGCATTTTCTAGCTCAACTTGAATTTGAATATTAGTAGTATTAGAAGAAAACTTAGAATTTTTTTATCATTTGAATTGTTAGATAGAGTGAGGAATTATGACCACTCCATAGACTTATATGATGGATTTACAAATGTGAATTCTCTAAGTTTTATTCTAGCAAATCCTAAACTTATTTGATAAATGTAGATATAAAAAAAAATACTATTATTATTTATAAATGTGAGAAATCATTAAGAAGTGTAGCAAACCTACAAAATGAACATAAATAATTCAACAAACATAGTGAATGATCAACCCTTTATTGCATAGGTTTATTGTAATTATCCTAGTGATTGTTTTTTAATTTTCTCTTTATATGGTTATTTTTGTTCAGGCCGCTATTAATTTTTATTTACTAAATATTTTTTTTAATTTTTCTTTTGTTAGACACATGTCAAATTCTCAAAACTAATACAATTACACATCACCCTCACACTAGGTTGTAGAATACATCTGTTGGGGAAAAGGCTATAGTATAATGGTGTATTGTTAGTCTGATTTTTATCAAAAAGAAACATTACAAAAAAAGTTTACTAAAAGATCATTTAAAAACCTTATTAAGTTTTGTATAAATTTTATTTACGTTATAGATGTTTTGATTTTTGAAATCTAGGGCATGAGGGAGAATTTACTTTCCATAACTTGGATTTTTATAGGCTTATAGTACCAAGTTAGTATTATATAATATTTACAAAGTATGCTTAAGTAGTTAATAGTAAAAGTGTTAATTTTTAATATTATAAAGGTGACTTAGAAAATTATTAAAAAATGTATCTTTATATAATTACAATTTTTTCTGAGTTTCATTAAAAAAATCATTTTCATTTTACACTAATAATCGATAGCATCAAATATTTTAAAATTAAACTAATAGATATTAATTTACTAAAAAATAAATCCCACACATTTATGATTTTTATCCAAGATAATAAAGTTTCTAATAACAATATCAATTTATATTATTCTAATAACTATTCATATAATATATATATATAATATATGTATATAATATATATATATAGTATATAGTGGGCATTTTAGTTGATTTTCAAAGCTTTTTTAAGATATAGATATAAAAAATTATTTCCTACAAATAATGGTTACAACATAGAATTAGGGTACTGTTCCATTAAATAATCTTTAGAAAAAATAGAAATATTATATCTATTGGATAAAACTAGAAAATCAAATACTATCATGATCTCCTAGCTATCTAGAAAATATAGGCGTACAAAAATAAGATATAAAACCAAAGAGGAAATGGTAGCAATTTTAAGGACGTGGGATTAAAATTGAATGCCTCACATTAATTTTTTGTTGTTTCAATGACAACATCCTAGGTATGGAGGAGTTGCCAATTCTATTTCAATTATTTCTACTAATTTGTACATAGAAAGAAATTCACGTTGCCAAGAAGAATTTTTATATTCAACTAACTGTCCATTGTGTACATGCAAAGAATAAGTTTTATATGCAAGTAAATGCCCATTATGTAGATGTACTTCCTATATCTACCTCAAGTGTGGCCTGCATTAGAAACCCATTCAGTCACATTTGTTAGCACTTCAAAATCTCTAAGTGCATGTCATTCCTAAGGCAATTGTCATTCAACTTTAGTATGTACATCATGTATTGGCTACACAGTGAGATATCAATACATGATAGCAGAAATTTCAGCTCATAGTTGAGTTCAAGTTTGCCTCCTCCTATAATAATATGCTACACCTGATCATACTCATTCCCATTTGTGTGGCATTGTTTAATTCTAGATTTGAGAGAAAGAGATGACTTGGAAGAAAGGATTAGGGGTCCCAAATATAAAATGAGATGGTCCACTAGGATTTTGTTGAAAGTGACTAACACAAAGAACTATAATGGGGAAGGCCACTCTGAAACCAAAGCTTCCCAAAACTATGTACGATGTGCCAATCCCTTGTGAGGTGAAAAAAATCCCAAGAGTAAATTCCTATGAATAGAGGAGGTTTAACCTAGACACATGAGTTGAGAACTGGAGAGAACACAAATATATAGATTAGGAATGAGGAACACAAACTTGAGAAGAAGGTTAAAAGATTGGTTCTTTGTAGTAGCAGGCTTGTTGAATAAAGAGAATGAGACTCTTCTTGGATTGTGAAAATGTTTTGTTCCCCCCTCAAGTGTCTCCTATGGAATAACTAAACCAAAGCATATCATTTTCTCGAGATGTGTGGCATATGACTAAGAAATCCACACTGAGAGTTGTCACTCACCATTGATATAGAGGTAAGTTCTTTCTTTCCTTTGATCTACTCGGGAGATGAACATAATATTAAAACAATGCACTGTAGAGGTGTAAGAACAATGATTGTGAGAATCAAAATCACTATGGCCATTATGAGGAAGGAGACATGTTTAGAGCTTGATGTAGATCTAAGAGAAATTGAGTCTAAAAACTAGTGTGGAGACTAAATATGGAGACGTCCTAAAGGAAGAGAATCGTTAATTCTCCAGGGCACCATGATCAATAATTTGAGTTAGTTGATATGTGCAACAGTATAAAAAACACTTGAATGTAATGAAATATTCATAGTTGAGATGTTTTTTCTAATGTGCTAGATATGTTACATGCAATGAACACCTTAACTACTTACATATTATGACTACTCATAAGTTATGTTTTTCCATGTAGCCAAGGAATGTATCTCAATGGGATGAAAACGCCCCATCCCCACTGATCTACCTGAAGTAAACACCACCTAAAGGACCTTAAAAATTTTGATCCAAGATGAAATGACAGTGTGAAAGTTAGTGGCTAAAGTAAATGCAAAGACAAGTCCCAATGGAATAGCATAATCAATGATCTAGGGTGACATGACCAGTATTAAGAGTGAACAAAGATTCATAGTGGTGGATAAGAGAAATGAATGTAATAAGACTTGCATCATTGAGAGGCATGTAATAATGCATGAGATATCTAGCATGTGATTGGAAACTCATAGGGGTTGAGTTGCCATGTCCCTTGAGTGTTTGCCTCAGTAGGATAGAATGATCTCACCAACATCCTTGTACCCGATGATAACCCATCTCAAGGACTTCACAAATTTATTATTGTACATATTTTTTACTTTTTTTTAAGTATGGGGGTTTCCGCAGTGCATTATATTAGATATCATTTTTGGGATTCAACTGCGTTAAGTAAGTCATTCACGTATGACCATTTCCATGAGAGGTAGTCGTAACTGAGTAATTTCTCATGATTTTTGAATAGTTCACTTAGCACTCATTGCATCGGGTGATGCTCACAGGGGTGAAGAAGTGGGATTGAAACTAGTGAAATGTGGAGAACGAATCACATAGCTCACATAGCATCAATCATCACTTCTGGGGCTTGCACCCGGTAACCAGGACTTCCCAGGAGGTCACCCATCCTAGAACTCCTCTGGCTCAAGCGCGCTTAACTGTGGAGTTTTTCCACAATCAAGCCCCCTTAGCTTGCTACCCCATTTGCAAAACCTTAGCAAGTATTGTGCCTCATGAACCATTCAAGTAGAGATCCCTTGACTCTTTTTGAATTTAAGTATGGGGGATTACACAGTGCATTATATTAGATATCATTTTTGGGATTTCAACTGCGTTAAGTAAGTCATTCAAACGTATGACCATTTCCATGAGAGGTAGTCGTAACTGACTAATTTCTCATGATTTTTGAATAGTTCACTTAGCACTCATTGCATCGGGTGATGCTCACAGGGGTGAAGAAGTGGGATTGAAATAGTGAAATGTGGAGAACGAATCACATAGCATCAATCATCACTTCCGGGGCTTGCACCCGGTAACCAGGACTTCCCAGGAGGTCACCCATCCCAAATCTCTTCTGGCTCAAGCGCGCTTAACTGTTGTGGAGTTTTTCCACAATCAAGCCCACTTAGCTTGCTACCCCATTTGCAAAACCTTAGCAGGTATTGTGCCTCATGAACCATTCAAGTAGAGATCCCTTGACTCTTTTTGAATTTAAGTATGGGGGTTTACGCAGTGCATTATATTAGATATCATTTTGGGATTCAACTG
>APFE030433688.1:152038-171490 GCA_000404065.3 Pinus taeda | reverse complement strand
TGCAAGATCTCATGCACAACTATAGTCACAACTGATAGCAATCTCAATCTCTAACACCTGTCTCCACTGAACTGTATATGCACTGAGTTAACTGATGTATTCTTCAGTGGCATTATGAGTTAATAATTAGTGAATTAATTAATAACTAATTCACACAACTCATCACTTAGTCTATTTGCCAGTTAGACTAAATAAAACCAGTTCAACCAAGTCAAACTGAACACAACTCCATCAACTCCACCTCTAGCTCCACTAAACTCAACCAGTTGAGTTCTAACTGAAGTCCTGCATGCAATAGCTCAGTCAACCCATAGGTAACCACGTGATTTCTTCTGTCAACTGCATGTGCCACATCTGTAGCTCCAACTGAGGTGCTCCAAGATAATAAGATAAAGTTTATAGTCTAAATATTATTATGAGCTAATAATATTTGACTGCTCTATATTTAGACTTGACAGTGTCGCCGCTGTTGTCTAAAAAGAGAAGTCCATCTATTTTTGCCAACTTGACCAATCATCCATAAACAACATCCTGCAACTCATAGACATGATCCATATGTCTAAAAATAGACTTTGCGCCATAATTTGTCTGCGGGCCCACTTAGTGAAAGCGACTCCTTTCCACTAAGCTCCATCATCTTGTTGCATTCTCAACAGAACGCGGTGGAAACTTGGGTGAGGTCGCCCACATGCCGTGCAAAGGTAAACGACACAACACGAAGTTCGGTTGAGGAGTGCGATTGGCGCTTTGTGTGAGGGCATGCCCGCCCAACTCAAGCAAGGAACTCGGTTGGCACACGAAGGTGTTGCCTGTTGTAAAATTGGCTAAGTATGAAACCTGGTGTTTCCCAAGTATACTTGTAAATGTTGTAAAGTTGTATAATATATTGAAGTTTGGCAGACTCATTGTTCAGGGAGTTGCCCCTCCCTTTATACTGTGCAATTGTGTTCTTCATGTATAATTGTTGTGGATAATGAATGTGTATGGATGTTCATTAATATAAAGGAACAATAATAATATTTGGTTGAGAAAAACAAACTAAATAGACAAGTGGTTAGACATAGTCTATGAACATAAGTATTGGTGAAAAAAAGTTCTCGGTGGTACCACACCTCGCCAAGTGCGGTTGAAAAACTATCGCAAGCTTGGGGACGTGACACTAGTTGTCCAACCCCTATAGGGTTTTGGTACTAAATATGAAATGCATAGGCAGAGCCCTTATGGGCTCCTCCCTTTGCTTGTTGTTGACGCTAAATAGATGGCTTGGGTTGACCCTCAATAGAATAAGGTGTAAAGCGTGTTGGGATAACCATTGATAAAGTAGCCCAAAACTGCGGCAATCCATGCGTTGGTTGAGAGGGTCACACCTTTCTCAACCACCTTAGACTTGAATCCTTGCACACGAGCTTTAGAAAGAAAAAACAAAACCTCGCCTTTGAGCTTTAAGGCATGCTCAATTCTGATAAAATATTTTTAAACATAGACCGCACCTTGCCAAACTTCAATGGCAACTAATGTTTGCTTTATCGGCTGACTCATGTTTCCTTTTCCGATTGATTTATCTGCTGAGATAATGTTTCTCTCTGGGCTTACTTTATTCGCTGAGCTGGAGGCGTCTCACTACGGATCGAATTTCCACAAAGGCTTTGTAAAATTAATGGTTATCCTGGTTGACACATTGTAAAGCAGTGAATCCACAAAAATGTTTAGTTGGGATAAGGGTTATCCAGTTCCATATGACAGTGGAGTTAGTTATGTTTTCATGACGTTGTGTTGTAAGTATGTACATACACGCATTTGTTTCAGCATAACCGATAAAGCGATTGATAGTTTCCGTAATGTGAAAGACTTTCATTATAATAACATCGGATGCTACCGTGTATTGTGAGGGAATCGGTTTTTCTTTTCATCAATTTACGGAACCTACCTTCTCTTGCACAGCTGTGAGTGAGGAGACGGATCCATACAACCCGCAGCGACTCTGGAAACACCCCGATTTCGCTGTTTCTGCGCGAGATCGATCCAATGACCAGAAATTCGACGAATTTCGCACAACAGCTGTGAGAAAACATGCATTCGGACTTTTGGTCTGCTCAAATTGAAATGGTCATTTGACGGATTTTCGCATTCCGTGCCATGCAGGCCAGCTAAACCTCTAAATATGATCCGAACGATATTATATTATGAGATCTCTTTTTTGTTTGTTTGATCAACCGTTCTCTTATTTTGACTCCTTCCTCATTTCAAGATCTTTTGTTTTCATTTAATATAAAGAACAAAGCATCTAGTCTCCTCTATGTAATTTTTATTTGACTGGCAATCAATTTTATTATGGCATATTCGACTTTGGAATTGAGGACAGGTGATCCTTCGCTGGAATTTTCGAAGCTCCGGAAAAACAATAGATTGTCCCGCTCTTACACTGCCCTCATCTTTTCACATGTCAACGAGTGTTAAATTTAAGGTGGGCAGAGCTTGAAAAAAAAAATTTCCTTTCTCTACAACGCGCTAGCTTAAACCCCAAGCCAATATACTATTCAGACTCGATCCGTTCAGGTTATCATGGGTATGGCCTGAATTTTAATGTAATTAATGTGTTTAAGCCAATTTCCGGTAATTGCACCTGGTCTTACCTAAACCACAGCTTGGATTAGGGTTTTAAAGCTTCTCTCCCTTGAAATGGATATTGACCTTGCCTTTAGCAATCCATCAGATAACCATCCGGCCAACGCAAAAGTTGGGTTGGCCTTCGTATGTTCTCCAAGAATTAGTAACCAAGATATCTTGACAATGAACTGTCAATGCCAAATGCTTGGAGGGGCATGCAATTTTAGGGAAAGTGAAATTGGAATAGCTATGGTCAACGCGAAATAGTTGAGGCATGCATTTTCAAATCCGGTGAATTGGAACAAAATGGGTATAAACAAACTACATAGACTTGTGAGTATGGTTAGCTACGTTATTCCTTTTATGTGTATACAAATATGCTCCCACAAGTATATGAATACCTCCTGAGTTGCTTGAGGTACAATAATCTTTAAACGTTCTATCGTCTCCTCCCGGTACATGTATGTAAGGCTCATTATGCGAGCAGCAAATGTAGGCATGACAAGATTATGTGCTTTTAGGCATTAATATATCCCATGTTTAAAAATAGATTTAAGATATCTTGAAAGGGGTATAGTCGAGCTTGATGAGAAAACGAAAAGATATTTAATCCTTACAATTATATTAAAATTTTCAAATTTCAATTGTGTGGATAGCTATAGTAGCATTAGAGCAAGAAAGCAACAATGAAAGATTTATGGAAACAAATAATTATGTAATGTGGTTATATAACAAAGAACCTTGGAGTAATGTGGTGGAATGGATAGTAATACAATTAAATAACAATTGTCAACATGTTGATTAATTGCCATAAGTAGAAAGAGACAAATTGGCCACTATTTTATTTTACTTAAGTATTAAAGGTTGGGAATGATGTGGAAGGTAAATTTTTATTTTATTATATGTTCCCCAAAGCTTAAGTTATTGTTGAATGCCCTTGGGAGCTCACAAGAACTCTATACCATGATGTACAAGTGATTTAAAATATTTATGATAGACCTTGTTTTAAATAGGTATGATTATGGTATTAGAAGATTGGATAAGGAGTTCTAGTGGTGTGGTCATGGGTTGTAAATATACATATAAGTGTTGAAAAGAGTAAGGGGAAATAAACAAAATTGAATTCTATGTTGAATTATGAGTTGCATGATTGTTATGCAAGGACATAGTTTAATAGAATGAAGATGATACTTATAAGAGAATTTTAAGGGAAGAAATATTTAACTCTTATGAAGTAAATGGAAAACAAAAAAGATAAAAATGGCAAGTGCCATCTCCATAGATCATGGTCAACTCGAAGAAAGTTTGAAATAAAAGTATGTAAATTGAAACATATATATATCTTTAGAAATTGATGGTTAATTAAGTAGGTTCCATCCTAGAATAAATTCTAGAGGTTTTATTTAAGGATATCTATTCATAAAGTTTCCCATGAAATATTGTTAAACTCATGAAGGATAGGTCGTTTTATGGGTCTAATGTCTTTCAACTTAATATTTGATTGGTGTATCTACATGTAAAGATGTAATTCATTTTGGAATGTGAATTTTTTTCCTGTTAGGGAAAATGCTATTGAAGGGAACTTAAACTTACTTGGTTATTATATTCCGTAATATATGAATATTTATTTGGGCATGCATGGTTAGACCTATAGGTGTGTTTGAGTAAAACAATATCTAAATAATTGTAGCTAATATAAATAAGAAGCACAAATTATATGTTCAAACTAGACTGAACTAGAATAAGAATGGTGAAGGGTATGCACACATTTAATACAATTCACTGTAGGCATGCAAAGGAGACATCACACATTAAAAATTTATAACTAGATTAATGGGTCTGACACCTAAAAGTACATCTAGTATAAACACATGATAGGAGTGTAAAAGAAACTCCTGGTGCTTCTCAATTAATAACAGAAAGACCGTATTAAGTTTAAGAGCACCTTTTCAACATCTCACTCAAATTCTAATGTGTAAAACCTTAAAAATTAAGGGGTACCTTAATGAACATATCTATCTAGATACAAATGGAGTTATGTTAACATCTCACAGAGAAGAACCTTTCAGAAAGTTGCTTTCAGCAAGATGAATGAAAATCTTACAACTATACTTTTTGAAGAAAGAGATAAGGGAATAATGATCAGTGGGTTTCTACTTAACTAAGTAAAGTATACTTGCAAATTAGACATGATGGTGCTTGATGCATTAGAACAATTCAAAGCATCCTAATGAATAATAAGAGTGGTACTCTAGATTCGAACATGATGGTCTGAATTAATATGCAAATTCTTGATAAACCCAAAAGGTTTTCGCATTAATACAACTTATGTTTATCTAAGGATATTATGCTCGTAATAACATAATGCATGCATCAGGAAACTTCTAAGGATAACCAATCATGCAACGAGAAGCATTAGAATGATTCAACCATAGGGATGGCTATGTGGTACTGTTAGGCCCCTATACTACTAGTGTAACCCCTTATTGTTATTAGTACAACCCCCTTATTATATTTTTGTACCCATGTAGTCCCCATATTGTTATTATTGTGCCCTATAGAAGCCCACTATTGTTATTATTGTGCCCTTACGTTATTATTGTTATGTCGGCTCTGATTATATTATGACCCCTTAGACTCCTATATATAGAAAGGAGGTCTTGTCATTTGTATCATCCAAGAATTGTTCATTTGTGTAATGTAAAGGAGGTTTCCCCCTCGAAGAGGCTGAATTATAAGGTGGTGATCTATCTTTTCTATCTTTTTATGAGCTGGTTTCATAACATTTGGTATCAGAGCTTTGGATTCTAGGGTTTCGCTACTCCAAACAGGTCATCATGGAATTTTTTCTATAGCTTTTATTCTGTGTTGTTTTAGAAGCGAAAAAAAAACCCATTTGAGAAGAAATCAGTCTGGACCTCAGGTCCGAAATTCAGATCTTGTCTTGCTATATTCTCATGGATATGATCTCAGGAAGTTAGCAATTTTGCAGACTCTCGAATTACATTCCAAAGAGGTGACCTAAAGAAAATCATCATAACTTTTTTTTTGATCATCAGATTGAAATTTCATAAGAAGTTTCAGAAAGAGAACTTCCTGTAGTTTTCTATATATTAGTTTTAAGTACTAAGGTCGAAACAATGAGACGTGGCACGTCGTACAAGTTTTCTCTACTGAACTAGTCTATAATCAGGTCAACGTGGGAGATTTGACATAACTTTTTCTTGGATAATCAAATTCTGATAAGACTTGTGGGGTTAGAAAGAGAACTCAAAGAGCTATCACAAGAAGAAATTTCAGAACTTGGAGATCTGAAATTATAGAGTTACAGTGATTCAAGATCGAGCTCCTAAAATCAAGAAAAATTGATATGAGGAAGTTTGATGGCAAGGATCCGGAAAATTGGATACTACAGATGGAGAAATATTTTGATCTACATGGTGTACCATTTTTACAAAAGGCATGTATTGCATCTTCATATTTAGAGCAAGATCATTTTTTATGGTATAAAGGGCTTTGCTCTCATAAACCATTTGTTACGTGATCAATTTTCACGGAGGAAATTATAGCACATTATGAGGATACAAAGAGCAACACCTTCTTTAGAGCAACACCACAACAATTGGAAGAAAAAAGAGAAAAATGGCTTTGCTACAAAGTGGAAAGAAAAATTATGGCAACAGGGAGGTTTACCCCTCACAACTATAAATATGGAAGTGTTCTTTCTCTTAGCCTTCCACAACCTACAAGGTTACACCGCAACAATTGGAAGAAAAAAGAGAAAAATGGCTTTGTTACAATTGTGATAAAAAATGCACTAAAGGTCATAAGTGTGTTGAAAAGAAATTATTTTAAATAGAGTATGAAGAGGAGGAAGAAAATTATCAAGAAACATCAAAAGAAGAGGATATATGCCAGGACGTAACCCCAGAGAAAGAAGAAATGAATCTGACCATATCTTGTAAAGCATTGGCAAGAATTACCACTCCTCAAACTCTCAAGATAGAAAGACATATTAAAGAGAAAAAGGTTCAAGAAGTGAAAGATCACATCAAGAAATAAGAAATGAATCCAACCATATCTTGTAATGCATTGGCCAGAATTACCACTCCTCACATTATCAAGATAGAAAGACATATCAAGAAGAAAAATGTTCAAGAAGTGAACGATCACATTGAGCATAAAGAAATGAATATGACCATATCTTGTAAAGCATTGGAAGAAATTACCACTCCTCAAACTCTCAAGATAGAAGGACATATCAAGAATAAAAAGGTTCAAGCAGTGAAATATCACATCGAGCATCAACAACAAGTTCTCCAATTTTTAAAGGATAACACCACTTTGGTGCAGAATCAAATGAAACAACAGGTAGATCAACATCGCAGTGAAAAGAGTTTTGATATAGGTGATTGGGTATTTTTACGGGTACATCTCAAGCAAGCTATTTATGAGAAGGAAATGTTGACAATACTACATGCACTTAAGAAATGGCGACCTTATCCAATCGAAAGACACTTCAAGGTAAAAATGGATCATGATAGTCTTAAATACTTTTTAGAACAAATATTATCTTTGGAAGAATAGAAAAAATGGGTCACAAATATGTTGGGTTATGACTTTGACATCATCTACAGAAAAGGGAAGAAAATTTGTGTTGCATATGCACTCTCAATAAAGGATGAGGATGTGGAAGCATTGTTTTGTGTTATTTCTATTATTCAACCAGATTGGATAAATGAAGTAAGGAATGAATGGAAGAAGGACAAATAAGTGTGGCCACTCATTCAAAAGTTGTAGAATATCCCAATTCAAACAATATTTCCAAAACTTGAAGAGGAAGGAAAAATTATATTGGAACCTGGAGTAGTCACAGAAATAAGAACCTAACAACTATGAAATCGATCAATTTCAGAGTATCCCATCAAGTGGAAGAACTTACCCATTGAATATTCCACATGGGAGGACAAGAACTTTATACAGAAGCATCAAGAACTACTCAAGCGTTGAGGACAACACTATTAGAAGGAGAGGGGCATGTTAGGCCCCTATACTATTAGTGTAACCCCTTATTGTTATTAGTACAACCCCTTATTATGTTGTTGTACCCATGTAGTCCCCATATTGTTATTATTGTGCCCCATAGAAGCCCACTATTGTTATTATTGTGCCCTTACATTATTATTTTTATGTCATCTCTGATTATATTATGACCCCTTAGACTCTTATATATAGAAAGTAGGTCTTGTCATTTGTATCATCCAAGAATTGTTCATTTGTGTAATGTAAAGGAGGTTGCCCCCTCTAAGAGGATAATTAAGGCATTGATCCATCTTTTCTATCTTTTTGTGAGCTGGTTTCATAACAGGTATTGGTAATCGAGGTTGTTCTACAATGATATGAGGATATAGAAATCTAGTCACTTAAGTCATGATCATATGTACCAATATTCCCTACCAGGCAATGTTAGATTGCATTGACAATGTTGTCTGGGTTGAACAAGACAACATAATAAATGTTGCATAAACCTCATGGTAATTCATGCTAATCATTTTGATAACTGATCTCTTTGTTCATGAGTGACTTAATGTTAAAAGAAGGTGTTAACATGTAAATACCCTAGGATCACACGCTGGTACACAGTGCCTGAAAAATTAAAGGGTGTGGAATTGAAAACATTATAACTTCCATTTATAACTCATGAAGGGGAAATTAGTTTATACCTACACTAAATTATTCATAGCCAACAAGATGTTGGAAGAGGTGTAAAAAAAGCATATGACAAGATAAAGTTAAGTACCATAATCAACAACCTACTTTATGATTAAGTGGAAGTCATATTCTGTTCTTGTTAAAAACCTTGTCCATGTGACAGATGAAACCCCAAAACTCAAAGTTATGAATATGATAAGGTTGTAGTATGCATGATTACTTTTATGATACTGACACGGTACTGCAACCACATGACACAGGAAAATGATTGGCTAAATAAAACCATTCAAATACTTTAACATACATTTTTTCACTGGTTGCAGAAGTTGAACACATCCATGAAATTCCTTATTCTTCTATCAATAAACTAAGCACGGTTTGATCAACTTACCTAAAGGTAATATAAATAAATGAAGGAATTTTTGGCATAATACTAACCTAGTTTTTGTTAGGTTGTGTTATATTCTTTCCACGACTATTCCATGCATGGGGGACTAGAAGGCCCCACTGTATGTTGTGCGGGGTGCTGCTGGGGGGTCACAAAGTGGGCAACTGCCCCCCTGTTGAGGGGTATGCAGGAGGGGGGGGGGGGGAAACCCCCCAGGAAATTTTTTTTTGGACGCCTATATTAGGTGGGCGGACCTACCTTGGTTTTGTGCATGGATTTTTGTACATAGGTTTTAGTCCATGATGGTTTTATGTCCATGGCCATTTGTGATCCAGTTAAGGGAAACACGATATGTTTTATCTACGGGTTAAATGGATTGGGTTTTATGGATGTTTCAACATCATATATATTAATATATATATATATATTTATAATATATATTTATTATATATATATTTGTACATTGAAAGGAATATATTGAAAAGTCAATCTGGTAGTCCCAGTTTTGGGATCCACGGGAAAACCTCTGTGTATATCTATTTTATGTTTTATGCTTTCTCCATTGTTTATTTTTTGATTTTAAAATTCATATGCAAGTAATTTATGTATAGGTTTAAAACCTACAGTTGTAAATATATGGATGAAGTATATGTCGTAAAGGTGATGTTAGGGACATTGGTATGATGTACAAGTTGTAAATATGGTATTGTGTATAAGCAATACATATGCTACCGGTATGGATACATGTATTGCATGATGACATATGACATGTATAGCTATGTGTGTGTAACACACACTATTTGCAAGAACACATGAAGACACTGGGTGATTTCCTGATAAGGAAAATAATCCAGAGTGCGTACAAAGGCAGGAAAAAGATGGAAACTAAGGATAAGTATTAGTGGTTTGTGTCAATGTTGTATGCAGGTGATTATGATTTTGATCTATTAGGATTGCAGGTGATCTATAATTGATGGGTACATATGATTATGATGGTTATGTGTGAGCTAACCTGATATGATATTTTGTACATATTGATTTGGCAAATGTGTTAGTTGACTTGTTGTATGCAAGGAAACTGCAAGTAACAAATGTTTAGAAAGAACAAAAAGGATTAGAAGAATGCAGGGGAAGAGCATGCATTCTTCAAATGAGGAATCATATTTAAACGGTGGGAAACATAACCCGTAGTTACTCAAATAGTAATATTATATATCAAGTGATGATATTAACAAAATTGAGTTTCTACATCTAAAATCTCTCACAAAATTGGTCGAAATCCATGTTATAGGTAATGATGGAAGGATATGTGTTGGGAGAACTCCTGTATAACTGATATGTTTTTATCGGAAGATTTGCATCAGATGGCAAGGCTATGACAATCTATAAGTTTGGAAACAACTACTTGTGAACGAGGAAATAATGTTGTAAGATGCAGTAATACACCAAGGACGGTGTAAATTTATGGGGGGGAGCATGTAACACCTTTCCATTTTAATATGCAGCAATACACCGAGGACGGTGTAAATTTAAGGGGGGGAGTATATAACACCCCTCCATTGTATGTAAAAATTTGCTAACCTAAGCTAGGAAAATCTAGAGCTGATGTGTAACAAGAAAAGTAAATACTTCATTATTAAATAGATAAAATAAATTAATCACTTGGAAAAGCAAGACACCAAGAGATAAGATTTTTTCCAAATCCCATTGGTGAATGGGAAGGGATAATTCTTTCATGATAAATCTTCTAGATTCAATTTTAGATAAGCTTGATGAATGGGAGATAAATATCCATTGAGTTACTTAGAAAAACATAAAAGCTTTGTAGGAGAGAAAGGTAAGCTTTTATGAGGAAAAAATTTACGGGAGAGAAAGACAATCTTTTAAATAAATCCCTAGGAGAGCTTTTCTTGGGAAAATCCTAGGCAAATGGATAAAACATATCCATAAAAGTGGGATGCCGCTAATGGAAACCATATCATGAAAGAGGGTATTAAATATCCATTGCAGAGATCAACAGGGGGCAGTTGATCCATGGCAAGAACTCCCAGCTTGAGAGTGAACTGGAAGAATTAGTTCTTGGTTGGTAGGGGGTGCTCACTTTTCCAAGTGACATTATTTCAATTTCTCTTGTCGAATTCCATTGCATGGTATGTAATGTATGTTGTTCCTTACCTTGTATATTGTTGAATTCTCTCAACATATGTGTTTAGTTGTATGTGTGATGTTTGTGTAGGAAGATGATTGAATAATGATGCCTGAAACAACTATGATGGATGAATAATCATGTTTTAAGGTTTCCATCCTATAGCTGGTGGTTCAGGTTATCCATACTAGGCCTTTTGTGCCATGAATTGCATCCACTAAAGGTCGTCTTAACTATTTATCCACTACGATTCGTATTGCATAAGATATATGACAATAATACTTTGACTATGACAGTAGGACTATGAACATGTTATATGGAAAAGTTAGCTACAATGTATTTATGATAATATCTCCATTAATGCTTGTGTTAAATCCTCAAAGGAACGAAACTCAAATGCAGGATCTTGAATGACCATGATTGATTCCTTCCTCTGTGATGTCATGTATGCATGAGAAGAATTGCATGTGTTAACTTTGTCTACGGGATGATTATATATGGATGCATGTGACAACTATTTCATATCAGTTTAATCCAAGTTAAATTCAGTGAAGGAGCATAATATGGGGTTTCAAATATTGGGCCAAGGAAGTATGTGACACCAAATTATTTATTCTATACAATTTTAGATACATGAATTCATGATAGAAATTCATTAATTAGATTTTTCTAGCCACCATTACCAATATTCTTTTATTTTATGTATTGCTCGTTACTATTGCCTAGTTGCCTCTTGTCAATGTTATTTAGATTGAACACTCAGAATTAAAAGGTATGCAATCTAACCGACTCTAAATGAAATCCTTTATGATTCAATCCCTTATCCACAAAATTCAAAAGTAATAAGAAGTGGAGCTTTCGATCTCCTTATCCAATCCTATACATTGATGTCAAGTAGAGCCTCCTACAATAAGCCCTATGATACCTTTGACATTATATAAATTATATATATAATTATATATCTTTCAGATAAGGTATTAGAAAATCATATATACAGGTATAAGTTTTTGGTTCTAGATAGGTATTTTATATAGAAGTAATAAAGGAGTTGTTCAATTTTCTTCTATATTCAATATGAATCATCCCCATTTTTTAAATATATAAAGAAAATAATCATTTAAAAAATATTTGCAAAGGAAAATCCATTGGAAAGATTTAAATTTTTTTTATTACAAAATCTTTAAAATTATTTTTTTAATATCCGAATCTTACAAGATATTTATAAAAATGGGGTTGAAAGAAGTACTTAGTTGAAAAGAAAACGGTTTAAAAGAAAAGAAAGTTAAAAGAGACCTTGTGAGGAAATATAAAAATGTGTTCATACTTAAAAAAAACAATGAGCAAAGTTTTAAGACAAAAAATTATAAATTAAAAATTAAATAGGAATTATTTTGAATTAATGTAAAATAGATACTTGCATTTAACGAATATAGTTTTTTCAGAATTTTTATTAATAGTATAATAGGAAAATCCATATAAGTAATAGTTAATAATGATAAATGGGCATCAACTATATAAACACCAAACTCTTATTACCATTTACAAAATAGTCATAAGTTTATAATTTAATTTTATATATATAATATATATATATATATATATATATTATAATATTATAGTAAAAAGTAAGTATTAAGATTTACAGTGACTTTAGAATGGAGATTCTTAATTTGTGAAAATGTTTTTTTTACAATATCAGGGGTAAATGTTATGGTTTATTAATATTATTTATCCAAAAAAAACCATAAAATTTCATATGACACTTTTTCATATGACATTTTTAAAAATTATTATTTTAATTAAAAGAATTAAAAATGCATAATTAGATTGGAAATAAATCTCAACCTTTGATTTATGTATGCTACTATGAGTATTCTATAATATTTCATGGAGATTAAATCTCTACTTCCAATTAATAACTAATGGAGCCATATCATAGAAATTTTTGAAATAAATTTTGTTACAACACCATGAACCAATACCATGACTATAATATCACTTCTAAAAAAAAATCATAACTCATTTCGTATGAATAAAATCAATCACAATTAATTCAATTTATAATTTTTAAAATAATAATATATTATTAATGATAATATATATATATATATATATTATATATATATATATATAATATATATATATAATATATATATATATTATATATATATATATAGATATATATATATAAATAATATGATGATGATGATGATGATGGTGGTGGTGGTTAACGTCCACTGAGACCAAATTGGTCTATCGGACCTATAATTTTCTTAGTTTTTAATTGTCTGGCTCCTCATCTTTCTTGGCAAGATTGGTGTTGTAGCTTTCTTTTTTTTTCTCTATGGTCTTCCAACTTCCTTTATCTTGCATCTCCTTCATCTCTTCTGGTTCTTAGGACATTGGTGTCTTAGCTTCACGATCTATTATGTTCGTCCTTTTGAAGATAGCCAGAGAAGAAGTTTGGCCTAGGAGATCTGCTTTGCTGTTAAATGAAGATTTATTTTGTGCGGTATTCGAATCCTCATAACTGTTGATGCTTGAGGTGTTGTCGGGTTCACTTTTTTGTTGTTGGGCGGGGCTTTCCCCCTACTTGTCTTGAGAGTTGTTTCTTTCTTGCCCAAATTCTTGCGATTCAGAGTTTTCTTGAGAGTATTCTTCTTTGATGACAGTGTAGTGTTCTTTTTGTGCTCCTTCCCACCATGTAGATCTTTGGTGATTTTTTCTAGTAGAATTTTTCTAGGAGGCTTTTGGGCAATTTTTGGTTAGATGGCCTGTCACAAAGCAGGATCAACATCTGAAGATGACACTTTCATAATCGAGTTTCTGGTTCCACACATAGTCTTTACTTGTTAGGCGTATTTCAGATGGGAATCCGACGCTGAAATGCATTTCCACATAGATTTGTGCATAGGTGGTTGTGACATGTTCCTCTGTTTTTGGGCACCTGTAGTAAAATTTCCCAATTACATTTCCAATGGCTTTTAGCGAGGAGGAATTCCAGAGATGCAAGGGTAGGTTTGGCAATCTCACCCAAACTGGCGCTGAGGTTATGACTGTTGTTGAGGGATCGAATGATGGGTTCCATGGCTTCATGAATAAGCCTGAGTTTTCCCAAAACCAAGTGCTGGAATCTAGAATACATTGTCTGCTTTCAGGGTTTTCAAAATCTACTATAAAGAAACCCCTAGCACAGGGGTAGATATTAATTGCATCAGAAATGACAGGGTTCCATACCTCCAAGATCCAACTGTGGAGAGCTGTCATCCGCGGCCAAAAAACATTGAATCGACAGATTAGGGCAATTTTAGAGAACTTCAAAGCCTCATTGAGTGAGGTGTCGTCCACCTGGATAGTGGGAGCTCGGGCTTCACTGATGATATGGGCAGGGGCTTGCCCCCAAGAGGTGGACAAATCTGAGCCAGCAGCTATTTTCACAAAGGTGGGAGCCATCTGGAGAATGTATGCAATCCACTGGCCGAAGATCCCTCCAAAAGGCTGCAGAAGAAACCCTCTAGCTGCAGGAAGAAACATAAGAGCCCCAGAAGAAACAGAAGGGCTGCAGATTACTCATGTTGATCGCTGTTGTCTGTAGAAGAAACCAGATCATGCTGGCCACAGAAGAAGCAGCGTGATCTGGCCGCAGAAGAAATAGCATTTTATAGTATATATATATTATATATATATATATATATAACACCTCACACGATTCTAATCCATGAGAATTCACCCCCACTTATCATGAAATTTTTTGAAATAAACCTTTGTTTTACAACACCATGGCCAATACCAGACTTATCATACTCACTTTGCTAAAAAATATACATCCTTTCAATATGACACTTTGTTAATATTACATTTTTTTAATTAATGAATTTAATTAAAAATACAAAATAAAAAAGAGATAACTACTTGAAAACAAATGTGAGTGTTTAATTTGTGTATACTACTACACGGGTGGGAATACTTGCAAATCGTTTCCAAAGAAAACTCTAGAGTCGGAATTGGTGATGCGACTTGCTTTCATATTACTTGCTTGTATCCTCCTACTAAGAATATTTTAGAATATTCTATATAGATTAAATTCCTATCATCCACTTAATAATAGATATTGATAATCAATATTAAAAATTTGAAGCCTTATTTCAAAATAAACATGCCTATTGACATAATTATTAATAATTTAATAAAAAAATGAAAATTTCCAATAGCCCATTATTAATTATTGATATTTGAGCCATGTAATTATTAAACATAACCTAGCTAACATTAACATAAACACTCATCTCTTATTGTTTGTGCTTTCTTTTCATGACATGTCTTCTTAATTCAATTGTTTCTTAACATTGTACTCGCTTGGAGAGAAAACTCACAGGGGTCAGGGCCAAAGTAGAATAGATGCAGACTATAAGAAAATGCGGGACAAATTACGTGCGTCTCTTGCCCCTTAGCTTTTAGGAAAGAGCAGTGATGGTGTAAGCGAGTCATATGACCATAATATATGATTGAGAAGATCTTTGTTTTACATGGGATCATTGCAAACGTGTGGAATCGACTCTCGTCAATTGCCTCAAAATTCGGAAAGGGGACGTGGTCTCAGTTCTGGTTCCCAATGTCCCTACTCTTTCTGAGGTGCATTTCAATGTTCCCATGGTTGGTGTGGTCCTCAATAGCATCAATTTCACCTCAATGAATGCAATGTCGTTACTATTCTTTCTCACTCCTGCAACAAACTCTGGTTGGTTGACTACCAAATTTTTATTATTTATTAATTTATTTTAAATCTATTATGGAAATTTTGAGGTCCAAAATGGGCCTCCTATGAAAAATGTAGAACCAAAATAAACTTTATAAGAACCAATAGGATTCAATATGATGATATCAAAGGATGCTTCACCATTTTATAGTAAAAAAATAATATAATAATAAAACTATGTTTTCAAATCGTATTTTCAACTTATCTCCCTAAGGTTTTACTCAAATTTTGAGCGGGAATAATCATTGGATGAAAAATTTAATAATTCAATGAGTACCCATGTTTCATACTTTTGATGGACCCTACTACACGAAAAATGAGAAATCCATGAAAAAACTTAATGACAATCACACTTTTCATGTATTTCTCATTTTTCGTGTAGTAGTTTCCATCGAAAGTATGCACCATGGGTATTCCTTAAATGAGGAATCAAATTTTTTATCCAACAAGTGTTCTACTCGAAATTTAAGTAAACCCATAGGGAGATAAGTTGAAAATACGAGTCGCAAATTTTGTTTTTTGTTTTTTCCTTTAAAAATTGATGATGTAATCTAATCTTATTTTATTATTTCCACTATTGTTTTATAATTTCCTTAAGAGGCTCATTTTAGACCTCAAAACTCCCCTAATGTATATAATTTTCTTTACAATTGTAAATAAAAATAGTTATTATTATTATTATTATTGACCTATTTTAATTCTTTTATATTAAAAACAAATCTTAATTTTACTTCAAAACTAAAAACTTTTTTCAACTTCCACAAAATTCTTTAAATATTTTTTTTATTATCTCCAATAATGTATAGTGTGCCTTTTAATAATATTGATAAACTAAATAATTCTTTTAAAACATATTAATTTGTAATTAAACTTAAAAATAGTTTACAAATTATTATTATGAAATTGTATTATTGTATTGAGAGACAATTTAGGAGATGTTGTTGGCCATAAATAAAATACTTCAATTTCGACTTTACTTTTACATAAACTTTATATAGTCGGACAAGGATATGTAATTTTTTATGGAGTTGACATTTGCCATATAAAAATAATATTATTAATAATGATATTACATGACGAACAATTCATTCTATGTTCAATTGACATAAATAAACTAGCAATTGCACCATAAAAGATGTGATATGTTATGTGATTTAATTGAACATTTAAATTATAAATATGAATTATCTTATTTAAAAAGAAATTATAGATTTGGATAATTGTTTGGATAAATAAATTGGTTTTTTATAGCCTAAAGTCAATATAGATAGTGTATAGAGTATATTCACTTAATAACACAATAAACTGACTATATTTTAGAGGTTAAACATGTCAATTTAGTAGAGTTGAACTTGGAGAATGATGTCCCCTAACCACATAAGCTAGATTCAATTGACAAAATTTAGAGTTTAGAGTTTGAGTGTTAGTCATGTGATGAATCCTTGAATATCATTATAAGTTGCAACTTGCCATTTTCTTATTTGATGTGCAACATTTTTATTAACCAAAGAAATGTTTGACAATAGTTCATTATCTTTAAAAAAAACTAATATGGAAAAACCTAAGAAATTTGTGTTTTTGCGTTGTGGAATAGTTAATATGTAATTTAAAGAATGGACTCCCCAACATCAACTAATTTTGAATACAAATCTTGATCTTCCAGTGAGGAAAAGACAATATTCCCCCACTAAGGAAAAGGCAGTTTGATATTGCTTTTGAAAAGAAATAAAGAATGGTTATGTTGTTTAGAAAAAAATATTTTCTTTATTTGATGGAGAACAAGTATTCCTGCAGGTTTCCAAATTGGTATTAGATTTGATCCCATTGATGCTACCATTTATGACAAGGTATACGTCACTACAAGTCTAAGATTCTAATGTTTTTGCACATATACTTCCATGGATAGATATGGACACTTCATGTAGACTTTCCTGTAAGTTTTGGGTATTCTAAGGACACAATAATTTTTGTAATATTTTGGACTCTATTTAAAATCCTAAAGTGGTATGGCATGTATTGTAGCAAAGAAGTTTAATCTTCAATTTTGAGCTATATACAATTTAGTATACATGAACAAATTATCTAAGAAGAAATTCATTGATTTCTCATGCAATGCATAAGTACTTTATCTAGAATATCGTGCGCCTCAAGTATATGTTTTGATGGATATATCATCATTCTTACCTGTAGCCTTCTTTCTAATATCTTCTTGGCTTCCACAAGAATAGTGATGTCTATGGTGTCAATCATAGTCACAGTGGCAACAAAAGTTCTTGAGTTTATTTGTCTAGCTAAATTAGAATCAATATGAAAGATTTGGATGGATTAATAACTGTCATACTAGTGCAGCATACTAAAACATATTATCATTTTTTCATTATAAATATTGATGTCCATGGTGTCAATTGATTGTCTTATCTCAAGTTGGTGAGAGAAAACCTTGACCTATTCACACGGAATTCTAAAGCTATTTATTTAATGACTTTGACCATGCACATTTGATCATAAGACGTAATGTGTGAATTCAACCCTTAATATATATTCATTCCTTTCCTTCCTCATCTAGCATATACTATTGGAAATAAGTCAGTTAATTATAGGATTTGTTAGCAACATTAGCTTGTTCAAGGATGAATCAAACAAGAAGTTAACATTCTCTACTATAACATCTAATTTTGTCCTTGGCTATTGTTAAAGAGAATAATGCATATATTTGACATAATCCTTTCCAAAAATCCTTATATTTAACACTTGTGATCTCATTTGTATGTTATTTGATCATGGAACCTAAGCAATATAATTAACTTTTCTTTATGAAAGAAGAACATTATTTCTATTAATGGAACATAACAATAAATGATAAATCTACAAAATCTAAAATCCACGTCTTGATATTTTCTTGTTATTTCTCTACTCTATATTTAACTTAGTTAAAATAAAAGAAACCCTATTGAGGTCTTGAATCTCCTTCAACATCTCTAGATCTTCTAGTGTCTAGCTCTTAAACCCCACTCTCCAATTCCTCCAATACCTGATTCTTCATGCCTCCTCAGGCTGCTCCTCTTCATGATAGAATCTTCATAGTCCTCAACCTGTGTGGCATTCACAAACCTTCTTTCCCAAAAACAAAATTGCGAATATAAACTCAAGAATTCTCTATTGCATATCCAGGGTTGGAATTTGGATTCTTTATTACCTGTCAAATCATTTTTTTTGACGTTTTGGGTTTTTATGTTGGCCGTCAAGGAACGTTATGTCTAAAATTTTGCTCTTCAACTAGATCTTCTAGTGTCTAGCTCTTAAACCCCACTCTCCAATTCCTCCAATACCTGATTCTTCATGCCTCCTCAGGCTGCTCCTCTTCATGATAGAATCTTCATAGTCCTCAACCTGTGTGGCATTCACAAACCTTCTTTCCCAAAAACAAAATTGCGAATATAAACTCAAGAATTCTCTATTGCATATCCAGGGTTGGAATTTGGATTCTTTATTACCTGTCAAATAATTTTTTTTGACGTTTTGGGTTTTTATGTTGGCCGTCAAGGAACGTTATGTCTAAAATTTTGCTCTTCAATCAAAGTGTTTTGATAATAAATCGACCCTTCATCAATAAAGGTTTAATTAAAGAAATACTTTTCAATCGCACCACTGTGTTAATTTTTTCTCACATATTTATAATAAGAAAAAAACAACGTGACCATGACTAAATGATTTGTTGAATCATAAAGGTTGTTTTACTCATAGATGGGATCCATAACTCCCAAACCATCGAGATTCAGTGCTTCTCCCAAACACATATACAAAAATTATGAGTAAATCTAGAAATCTATTTTACTCACACCC